>JAIPRM010001144.1:0-41590 GCA_025469315.1 Stegophylla sp. TES_Ste_2020 | reverse complement strand
TTTTTTCTTATATTATTAATTTCCTTTGTTCAGAATCGTTTTACTGAAGAAATGATTTATCGTTTCTTTAAAATTTAATACGCCCGTCAAGAGAATACCACCCGTCGTGCGAAGTACACCCATCGTGTGAATTATGTCCGGCTTTTTTTAAATTCTCAATTCTTTCTCTAAGCATAAAGAAGAACTGTTAAAAAAAAAAGTAAATAAATAAACATTAAAATATGTCATAACCTGAATTTTTATAAAATTTAATTTACTTAAATTTGCTTAAAATTAATGGAGCTAGAAACTTTCATTAAATAACAAAAATAGTCATACACATCCTTCATAAAAATTTCAAAAATATTTGACTAATTTTGAACTAAGTATAGAACGTTGAAAATATTGGAAATTTCTCATTTTTTTGTAATTATTTCATAAAATTTTGAATTTTTAGTATTAAGACCTGAAAATTTAATATGTTTTTATTCACATATATGTCTAATTAACTTAAAAAAATCTCGAAAATTGTAAGTAAAATTTTTTAAAGTTAGAATTACGACTCAATTTATGGTTAATCCAAATAATCACTGAATTCTTTTACTTATTATTACATAATATAATATTTGACAAAATGTATTATATACTTTAATAATGAAATAGGGATGGATTATTTTGTTATTAAATAACAATTTTTAAACATACTAAAACTTAACTGATAATAATTATTATTATGTATAATGTATATTAGCTAAAGCTCCATTTAGAATTGTTTTATTCAAGAAATTATTTATCATTCTTTAAAATTTAATGCGTTTACTAAGAGTATACCACCCATATATATATATATATATAGAAGAATACCCATCGTAAGAAATATGCCGGCTTTAAAAAATTATGTGTAAATTGTGTGTAGGTTGACGAAGATGAACATCAACTAATAAGTGAAAGCATGTGCTCTTTTACCACAGTTGGAACTAATAATGAGTATTTTAAAGTTCGTTGGACTCAAGTATTAGATTTAGTGCGAAACAGAAAAGTCTATATTTCTGATGGATTTGCATATGTCATACAAACTGATGTTATCTCTGGTATTTGTCAAACATTTCGATCAGAACTTGCTCAGGAATTAATTGTAAGTTTTATTTTAAACCTAACATATTGTTGTTTTTAAGGTTTTTTCAGAACGTCAAATAATTCATTAAAAATATTTTATGACATTATCTATGAATGTATAATTATATCAATAATGATTTAGTTGAGCTTCTTTTAATGTACTAAATATTTATATTTAATATTGTGTCAAAAACTTACCCATAAACAATGAAAAATGTTCTTATGTCAAAAATCCAATATTTTAATGGATAAAAACAGTATGATACATTTTTCATTTGTTGCAATTAAATATTTTATGTTAATGAATTATGAATTTGCTTATGTATTTCATAATTTTGATAACTATTCATAGTATTATAAAATATTTATTATACACTATTAAATAATGTGAAGATAAAGTTGTAACTACATTTGTAACAACCTCTACTATATTTATTTATAACACTAGATTTTTATCTTTAAATATCAATGTGTTTTAAGTTATAACATAATATATTTATTCATATTTTTTAGAAATGTTTTCAAAAATTCAGCGCAATTAGTGAAGATGAACGATTTGGAGCTTTTATTAAATATTTGCATCAGTCTTATATGGGTAAAAATTATTCTGCTACAGATAATATGTCTACATTAAGTATACATAATATTGATCATGTAAGTTGATACTATATTTATTTAAATAGTTAATTTAAAAAATTTAGCATCTCACTTGTTTATTGGAATAATAATAACTTTAAATTAGTATGTAGGTATAAGAATGAATATCACAAATATCTAAAGATATATTTAAGTAATTTAAAAAAATGATGTAAACTATGATATCTAGGCCTTGACTTGCATTGTACATAGTGTAAATACAATATATTATATAATATTTTTATGCCAATATTATTATTGCCTACATCAAGAAGACTCAAAACGTGGCCCAGGTCAATAATGTCAGTGACAAGATTAAGAAGACTGAAAGCAACAATTTTTTGTTTTTGTCTTTCACACAATATTTAACACAGCAATTTAGATGTATCTTTTGTCAATACTACAAATGAACCTAATAATATGATAAGCATTTTGAAAACTGATTTGAATTTGTTATTTTGTCTACTCGAGATTGATCAGGCCAGATTTTAATATTTTTAATATAAATTCTGAATAATAAACATTTAAAAAAAAATTTTAATTCTAAAATATTTAAATCAAATTTATGTAAATTAGGGAATTAAATTTGGAAAAGTGGTCTTAAGTGGACATAATAACAATCTAAAATCAGTTTTCAGAAGTCATTTCATATTATTTAGTTGATCGGTAGGATTGCCAAAAGATTACACGTGTCAAAGAGAGGAACTAAAAATCATCACTTCCAATTTCCACATAAAGTTTTTCTCTTTTAAACGTTCACTGTTATAGACAGTACCAAAATCATTGACAGGTTTCTTATGTTCTCAATTTTTAAAAAAATTTTTGTATGTAATTAAGTTAGGTTTTTAAATAAAAACTGATCTTTCCCGTGTTCCTAGTTATTTTAATCAAATTTGCTATTACTGTATATTAAACTGTATTCATAATGTATAGAAATATTTAAATATACATAAGGTCTATCATATTATTTTAGATTATGAGCAGAGCAAAGAAGCGTATGAATTTACAGTGACGTCTATTTTACTTTTTTTCATTCTGTAAACATTTTTGCATGTAAAAATACTGATACAAAAGCTTCGATCACCCACTTTTTGAATCCAGCCTTAAATACTTCTAATAAGTACTTAATACTTAACATTTTTCGAAATATACACTATTTCAAACAGTTGGCACTTTTCATTTTTTACTCTTCCCTCTCCTCTACCCTCTTTTACCTACCTTACCATACCCTTCCCATATAATATAAGGTATTTGATGTAATAATATCTGAAAATACGGAACTTTCTAAATTAATTAATTCAAAAACTTTTGATCATCACACCTTTGTACTTAGTATTCAAAATTACATTAGATGGCAGAAAAACATTGGCAACACTTTGGATGTCCAGTTTACTAGAAATATACCATAATATTTGTGCTTACTTTTTCCTATTTTTCACTAAACCTACTTTTGAAAATTTTTTATTATTCGTCTGTCAAAAATTTTATCGCTTACAAATATTAACAATGAATTTCGCCACCTAGGTACCAAGTTTTATAAATATCGATTAAACTAATTTTCTTTTATGCATGTTAAATTGTGAATTTTAGGTAAAATAACAAATTCCGTCGAAATGTTAATTTCAAATGATTATTGGGAAGAAATTTGACTTATGATTTTCAAGATTTTTTATGTCAATTAGACATATGTGAGTGAGGTCATATTAAATTTTTAAGTAAATATAAAAAAAAAAAAAAAAAAAAAAAAATGTTATTAAATAAAAACATACAAAAAAAAAAAAAGAAAAATTTCCAATACTTTCAAAATGCTATACTTATCTGAAAATTGATCAAATGTTTTTGAAATATTTTTGAAATGTTCTCGTAACTATTTTTAGTAGTTTTTAATGTTTTGTCTTTGAAACATCAGTTTAATACACATCACATAACATTTTAGATAATATTACTTCATTTATAATAACTGAAAAAAGTAAAAATTAATTATTACCGTACTGGGCAAACTTAGATGAGATAAGAACTGATTTATGACATAGATTTCTTCACAAGTTTGATTATTATAAATTGTTATTTAAATAAGATAAATTTTAAATTCTGAATGAAGTGAAGAAACTAGTGTTTTTACTATGATGTTTATTTTTTATTTTTTTTGTTTTTTTTTTTCTGTAAACACTTTAGATATATTTGTCCAAAAGTTTCGATCAGTAACTTTTTGAAACCAGATTTGCCTCTAGTTGATACTTAAGTGAGGTCATTTTTTTGAATTTCTCATTTCTTCAATTTTTTTTTTTTTTTAATAAAACTTCCCAAAATTTGACAAAAAAGATTAGGAAACCATCATTTTTTGATCTAAACTTTATGAAAATTTAAACATAGATAGACAATAATAATAATAAGAAAGAATTTGGCGCTAGAAAATTTTGAAAGTGTAAAAAAAATAATTTTGGACATTTTTTTTCCTAGACAAAAAAAGTAGAGTTAAGTAAAGTAATGTAAAGTATAGACAAGAAAGCCGGACATACTTCGCACCAAGGATATTTTTTACTCTTCGGGTTACGATACTCTTAGTGTGTGTTGAAAATGATGACTATTATTGTTCATTATATTTTCAGCTTCTTTCGTTCAGAATTGTCTTATTGAAGAAATGATTAATTGTTTCTTTAATATTGTATACACCCTTCAAGAGTATCTGACCCGAGGAGCAAAGAATATCCATGTTGCGAAGTAGGTCCGGCTTTCTTATCTAAAATTTACTTTACTTTTTTAACTTTTTATCCAGTTTATTTCTTGAACGTCTTTATACGCTGTTCATTAGAGTATACAAATTGAACAGCTTCATTTGAGTTTGAACAAATATAACTATGTTGGATAACTTTAAATTAGTATAAATATTCTTGTTGTCTCCAAATATTTTGTTTAAAGATGATATTAATCATTATAAACATTTATGGCAATACATTTGTATTATGTTATAAATTGGTTTAATTAAATACTGTATTTTGGTGTCTTTGATCTATAGAAATGTATAATAACGCTAGTTTACGCTTTGCATGAGTATAACTTTATATTTCAATTTTTAGTTATTTATTTTCAAAGTCAAGTTGTGTATAAATTTTAATTAAACCTAGTACTAGTTTGTAACCAGTTCAAATTAATTATAGCCTTTTATAGTTTTACGACCTCCAATATTATCATTAGCTTTAGATTAATATAAAATCAAAATATAAAATAATAATGTTGATGTCTTTCTAATATCTCTAGGCTTCAAAAGATTCTTTTCCTTTATGTATGAAACGTTTGCATGTTGTTTTAAGAAGTGAACATCATTTAAAACATCAGGCTCGTCAGCAATATGGTTTATTTTTGAAAGGCGCTGGTTTGCCACTTGAAGAAGCATTGGTATTCTGGAGATCAGAATTCACTAAAAAAATTGATGCAGATAAAGTAAAAATGAGTAGATATTATCTAGTTATTTTAATGGTAATTAATGCTTTTGTGTATATCTGTTTAGTTCGATAAACAATATACTTACAATATTAGACATAACTATGGTAAAGAAGGAAAGAAAACAAATTATACTCCGTATAGCTGTATGAAAATAATTATGGGTGCAGTAAGCATGGATGAATATCATGGGTGTCCTTATAAGCATACCAATAGCCAAGTACTAAAACAATTACTTGAAACTTCAAATATTTCAGCCCAAAGTATGTATAGCAATAGAATTACCTAGTTATGTGTGTTATCAAGTTATTAACTAAATTATATTATGTTATTATAAAGGTGTCCAAGACATTTTAAATCTTTCTCAAAATGGACATTATCAAATTGCATGTACTAAGTATTTTGAAGCAATACATGGTGCCTCGCCTTCTTCTACAGCTATTAATCATCCAAATCAGTTCTTTGAAGAAAGTCAAAAATTGAAAGGACATCATAATAGTGACAAATCTAATCATAATGGCAATGAATCTACTTATAATGGTGACGAATCTACTCACAATGGCGTTGAAACTAATCATAGAAACTATAAAAGTATATATTTTATTATAATCACTTAAATAATTATTATAACTTACTTATATCATATTTACAGCTCAAAATAATACTTCAATAAAGGATGATATAAATAATACAGAATTTGATCAATCAATAGCTGAATTAGTAGACGAAATGGACTGCAATTGATTCTCTTAAAATTATTGGAATTTATTAAAGCATTTTGTACAAAACATAATAATTTTTCATTTTTACTAATTATTAATTTTAATTAATTGTACACCATTATTTACTATAATGGATAACATTTTATTTTTTGTTAACTTCATTTATTAAAAATAATTTTATTTTTAAGACCCTGCAAGAATTAAAAATGCATAAAAAAATCTGCCTAATTATATAAATTTAGTTTAATTATTAATATTATACACATGTAATTGAAAACTTCATTGTATTTTCAATATTATTATGAATATTTATTATTAGTTATGAAAGTTGTGTTATACTTTTAGCAAACTAATATAATTATTTTAAGGAGTTGAAGTGATGTGTTTCACAGTACATCGTATTTTTTTTTTTTTTTTTTTTTTTTTTAATGAAGGAAAATTTGAGTTTTATATTTTTAATTATGAATTTTTTATTTTTACAAGTTAAATGCTTCCAAAATTATTTAGGTAGATTAATTTTATTGTTAATCCAATACACATCTTCCATTTAAGTACAAATATTGTATAATTTGTATATTAATAATATTAAAACCCGGAATGCAAATTTAATACATCATTTACATGTTTTTTTTTGAATTGTACAAGAAAATGAACTCGGCCAAAATATGTTTTGTGTTATTTATCAATCAAATACAAATTCTTATTCTGCATATTATTTCATATTTAATAGTTGTATATATACATATATATATATATATATATATTTATTTATATGCATGTTTTCATAATTTCTTCTTAGGTGTTAATGCATTTTTTTAAATATGTATTATCTCTTTATTAGTCAATCTGACACTCATAATTTACAATTGGTGTCATTAAAATGTTAAATATCATAAACAAAGCAAAGACAAACTATTTTCAGTTGGTATACCAACCTATCTAATTATTATTTACTTTTTCTGTATATTGTGAATATACCATAATATTGATAAATATAAAATAAATATAAAATAAATAAATAAATATAAATTGTCATTCAATAATAAAATCATTATTGAACTAATACCTACAAGTCAATAATCCAATATACAGTAGATTCCACTTAATATAGGCTCGTTGGGATCAAACTCATTTGCCCACATTTAGCGGTTGGCCATTTAAACTGAAATTTGTTCAAAAACACAACATTTTTAATATTGAAAATAGTGTATATTTTGCATACGTAGGCCACAAAATTAAACAAATTTAAAGTACTAAATAAAAATATAAAATAATAGTGAATAATTGGTAATTACAATTATTATTACATATTGAAATTTAGAAAGTTTGGATTTAGGGAAAAGCTATACATGTGCCGTTTATGTACCATTTTTACCACTCTTGATAATACTCTTATACTTTTAATTAATTTCACAGTAAAAATCCTATTATGATTTATACGGTACCTAATGCATTTTATGACTTATGAATACGACGAAAGCAATAAATAAATATTATATTATAATAAATACTATTTATATATAAATATTATATATAAATAGCGATAAAATTGTCTACATAAACTGAAATTAGTGTCCATAATATGTGTTTTTTTTAACCTTGTTAATATATATTGGAATTGGAAAAAGACCATTTTGCCCATATTATGCATATGCCCAAAATAGACGGAATCCACAGTATACAATATATAAATTTATAATCATTACAAAATATATATATTTGAATAATAAAATAGTGTGTATCGTCATCATTGAAGGGTGTGTTGAAATTTAAAGAAACGATAATTTATTTTTTCAATAAAATGATTCTGAGCAGAGCTTTAACTAATACACAATAATAATTATCAGTTTTGAAGAATTGAACAAAAAATTATTTTTGTTATACAACATTTATGAAAAAAAGAAAATTGATTTTCATATAGGTATTCACATACACCTAATGAGTACTCCATAAATAATTTCAAATTACAATAAAATATAATCATAATAAAATAAAATAAAATAGAGCGGCTCTAATTATCGTAATTCAATCAGCATTTATGCAATATAACATAAAATTAGAACTAATGTTTATGGTGGAACCTCTGGCCAATCACGGTAAAAAAATGTGCAAAATATTTAGTTGACAAAGTAAGATCCAAACCCGATACCGTTGTGTTCTAAAACTGACGCGTTAATCACGGCCACATACTAATAGTGCTGTAAGCTGAGGAAATAGTAGGTATTTAATATAATAACCAAAAATATTAAATTTTCAAAATAGAATAAGATAATTAGATAACTATTAATGCACGCAGTTTTGAATTGACACCATTGTATTCAACGTCGAAAAATACATAAGATGGCGAAAAAACATTACCTACCAAACTTTTTAGTGTTAATTAGAAATATATTATAATATGTCCATACTTTTTTCGATTTTATTTTCAATAAAACCCTTGTAAAATGATTAATTCTTTGTTCGTAAGAAATTTTATTGCACCAAATTATTCGTAATGAAATTCTCTACCTAGATAAATCGATTGAACCAATTTTCTTTTATGTACGTTAAAGTGTGTAATTTTAGGTAAAACTAACGAATTTCGTTAAAATTCTAACTTCAAACGGTTATAGAAAAAAAAGTAGTTTTTCCTCATTTTTTTTAGGGAAGACATTGAGAAATTTAAATAATGACTGCTTCAAAATACCATCTGTGTGTGATTTTCAATCTAAAAAGTTACTGATCGAAACTTTTGGATAAGTATTTCTAAATGGAGAAGTATTCATAGAAGGAGAAGTAAAAGTATAACATAACCTATTCTCCAAGTTATGAACTTTTTCTATTTTAAATTATGTATAGTAGTTATCAACATGCTTTATTTTAGATTTTGAGTGGAGCGTAAAAGCAAGTGTTTTTACAATGATGTTTGTTATTATTTTTTTTTTTTACTTCGGTACTTATTTAGTATAAAAATAATTGACGAAAAGTTTTGACTAGCGATTTTTTGAATCAGCATTTACCTTAAGAAGGTATTTTTTCAAAACACTTAGTTCAAAAACTACCTAAAATTCGAAAAAACATCTTTTAAAACTTTTTTTTTTTAATCCAAAGTTTATGTAAGTTAAAATATAGATAAACAATAATATGAAAAATATTTTGATAATAGAAAATTTTTAGTATGTAAAAAAAAATTTTCCAACACTTTTTTTTCATGAAATTTTTTTTCCTATTCTCAGTTAATATTGGAATATACAACCACCTGAGTAAAATAGAAATAATATTATTTTGTAATAATAATGATTTTTACAATTTTTAAGTAAAATTTTCCTATATAAATTGAACTTTCTCAGAGTTGTTTTATTGAGGAAATGATTTATCACTTCTTTAAAAATTAATAAATTGACAAAATTCCAAACGAAAAACGAAAAATACTCATGTCCTGCTTTTTAGATTTATTTTGCTCATTAGGAAATATTTTAATTACACTATTGTTAGGTACCTATCTATGAATACAATTTAAACATTTAGTTTTAGCACCATACTTATAAAAAGCTTCTTCGTTTCTCGGGGGGGGGGGGGACTAGGCAAGTGTGTTCAATTTGAAAGAAACGATAAATCATTTCTCCAATAAAACGATTCTGAGCAGAGCAGCGGTTTTTCAAGACAATTATACTTAAAAAGTTTGTAACTATTAAAAAAAAATTTTCTTTTTATACTCGTACAGTTTTATTTTATTTCTATTTTTCACTATTAACTGATAATAGGGAAAAATAATTTCTGATAAGACAAAAAATGCTGAAAAAAAATTTCACATTTTAAAAATTTTCTTTCACCAAGATATTTTTCTAGCTATAGACTATTTGTATTTAAATTCTCATTGAGTTTGGATTAAGAAAAAATTTAAGTCATTTTTATCACATTTTGAAAAACATTTTCAATATTTTCGTAAAATTATTGAGAATTTCAAAAAATAACCTTCAAAAAGTACCTTCTTGAGGCAAAAAAAAAAGTTGCCGGTCGAAACTTTCAAACAAGTATTTTTATACGAAATCGTGTATCTACACATAAAAAAAAAGTAAACTTTATTATAAAAGCATTTGATTTTTCGCTCCACTTAGAATCTAAAATGACTAATACCATTAGTTTTCATTAAATTTGATATGTCTTAAGCGATTTGAATACCTAGTTTTAACCCGAATCCATATCTATATTCTATGCCTGAAAAAATTTACTTAATATTCAACACATGCCTACTAAATCCTAATTGTTTTATAGTAGGTATACATAAATTGGTAGGTACGGTCCCGATGAAATATTCTAATCAAGCTAAATAAAAATGTCTTTTAAACTATCAACTATGACTTAAAATAAGTCAAGAAAAAAAATTATTGAATCATGTTGACCTATTCATCTAGCCGAACACTAAAATTTTAATCGTTTATATGATATGTTATTTAAATTATGTAGGTATTTAAGATCTACTCTGCTGGTGTTGAGCTATTTTAACTTCCTTTAAGTAAGTATAATACTATATAAGTAATAAAAAAAATCAAAGGGAGGGGTTTGAACACCTAAAACTCCCTCTGGCTACAGTGGACCATGAATATTCCTAAAAATAAGGAACTAATTCACTTTCCATTATCATAAAAATATAATTAAATCTGGTTTTTTAATTCGTTTCCCCCAAAAGAAAGAAATTCCAGGAATTGTTCTCTATTTTGGTTTAAGTTTTTTTACTAAATTGCTTTTTAATATTTGATTTATTAAATTATTTTTTTGACGGTACTTTAATTCTTAAATTAATTTTAATTTCCATAATTTAAAGAATAATATAAACATTATAGAAACTATATATGCGTATGTTTAAACCATTCATACCTATAATTAAAAATAATAATAAAATGAAATTTTTAATGCTAGTTACGTAGTTTTATATTAGAATATGAACGAAAAAAAAAGAACAATACACTTGTATTCTAAATTATAAATATCAAACATAATTTTATTACTATAAAACATGTAAGAATTTAATATAATCTTATAACAGTTATAACGTATCTTTCACCCGTTTCAAGGAAGTGGAATAATTTATAATATTATGAGATTAATTTAGATTATTTCAATTATATCCCGTATATCTGGATATTAAATTTGTGCATTTCAATTAAATTTCTACAATATCTATATTCAAATATATTATACAAGCAGTTAAGTTTTATAAAAAAAATTATTTATTGTAAAATTTGATAGAGTAAATTTTGACGAAAAATAACTAATTAGTTCAAATACAGGTGCACAATTTTTCGAGCTTCTTGTGGTGCTCAAAGTTATAATTTATAAATAATGAGTACTGGCTTGTAAAATTAAAAAAAAAAATGTCAACAATTATAATACAATTTTTAATGTAAAACAAAAAAAATTTAAATTTGTAATATTAATACAATATTTATGCATCAATGTGTGAGTGACGTGGGTCGTATTTACATCGCGTAATTGTCCACTTCACAAAATGAAATTTTATTTGCTCCATTTCACGTAGATTCATTATCTTGAAAACTATTTACAAAATAGCCGTAACACTGTATTAGACGGAACTTGTTTCGTTATTTGGACATTTACATTGTAGAATTATACTATGATAAGTACCAAACAATTTTTTTTATATAATTATGGTAATAAAAATACTATATTGATGCACGTAGATTTTATTTCACACTATAGTATTCAGTGTCGAAAAATATATAAGATGGCGAAAAAACATTACCTATCAACCATTTGGGTGTTACCTAATTAGAAATATAAGAATTAGTCCATACTTTTTCCATTTTTTTTTTCAATCAAACCCTAGTAAAATATTTAATTCTTTGTTCGTTCAAAATTTTATTACACCAAAATATTTGCAATGAAATTCTCTATCTAGGCACAAAGTTTCAAAACAATCGGTACGGCCAATTTTCTTTTATGAACGTTAAAGTGTGTAATTTTAGATAAAACTAACGAATTTCGTCAAAATTCTAACTTTAAACGGGTATAAAAAAAAGGTGACTTACGATTTTTGAGATTTTTTCAGGTTAATTAAACATATATGTCAGTGAGATCATATTAAATTTTTAAGTCTTAATATCAAAAATCAAAAATTTTATTACAAAAAAACTAACAAAAAATGAGAAATTGCCGAAATATTCAAAATGCTGTACTTAACTCAAAATTGATCTTTTTGAAATTTGTAGGAAATATTTTTGTGACCATTTTTAGTAGTTGGTGAAAGTTTCGTCCCCAGCTGCATTATTTTAGAAGTTATGTTAAAAAGTAATTTTCAATTTTACGGAAATTTCGGTACCTAATTGCATATTTTGTCAATTTTTCGACAGATTTTCCCCGTTTTAGGAATAAATATTGAGAAGTTGGAAAAATGACTTCTTTAAAGTACCTACCATCTGGGTATGATTCCGGTTCTATAAAGATATTGACCGAAACTTGTGAATAAGTATTTCTAAATGAAAAAGTGTTTCCAGAAAGAGAGAAAAAAAAAAATTAAACATCTTTGTAAAACAGCTTCTTCACTTTATGTGTGATTGGGATTTCTCTTCCTTAGAATAATAAAGACTACATTTTTAATTAAATACTGTGATTAAAATTTTGAAATTGCTCTCTAATAAATCAATTTAGAATGCAAAAATTAAATTTTTAGATTTAAAAATTCTATAGAGGAAATATTTATGGATATATTTTTTGAATGTACTCACCTCAAATAACATTTACCTACGACGCCACGTTACTGAGCATAGGTATATTTAATATTATACAGTCTATGAACACTACATGTGTTGTACCGTATTAATATGAAATTCATATAATGATAAGAAATTATAACCGACTGCGTTTTCCGGACGTTACGTCAACATTACCGCGTCTTGCACATTTCCAAACAGTTCATCCGCGGAGTTTTCTTCATATTATATTAATTATCATTAATTCGATCGTTCTACATATTATATGATGACACGTTCACTATACACCGTTTGAGACGTTTGAGTGCAGAGTAATAATTATGTTATCGAATTCATCCCGAGTAATTATGAAAAAAACAATGTGTGTGTACCTAACCTACCTGTATTTGTCGAATTATTGTATGTGGCCATAGAAGTGTGCGATGACCATTGTGTTACGCATTTTTTATTGTCCTATATAATATTATTATGCTATATGCATTATTGTACCATTATAATATTATATTTTGTTATTGTTGTCATTATAATATAATGATGATAATATAATAATAATAATAATTATTATTATTACTATTGTTTGGAGACATTTTTGCGTCTTCCTCATTACTTATTAGCCGAAATCCGGTTATCTCTCCAGCAGAGTAATGGTATGCAAAAAAAAAAAACAAAAAACAAAAAACAAAAAAAAAAAAAAAACTAGAACAGCCCGTAGTAGGGAAATCTTTCATGGTCCAGTGAAGCATAGTGGAAAGATGGGCTCCTATATAGCAAACGATATTAAAATCAGTCGCGTGCCAGTGTCTAGCTTGTGTTTGATTATGACTCCTGACGCATGCTGTTGTGCGCCGAAAAACGTGTTCGTCAGATTTTCCATGCGTCAAAATAACAGTTTTTTATTTTCATTCATATAATACGTAATTCGATAATATTTCGTTTGAAACTCTCAGTCCGTCGAATATTTGCTCGACATACGCAGTACCTATATACGTTTATCTATAAACCGTTTAGTAATACATTTTTGTGGTTTTTAACAATACGCAATTCATATTGACTACATACATCGAATGAACAAACATACACTGCATTCATAGGATGACCAAGACTATGTATCAGGTAAATTGTAATTCAATAGTTAAATAACAAATAATTGAATAAATAAATTGTTGCGGAACCAAGCACTCAATTTCTTAAAAGCAGTCAAATTTAATAAAATAATAAAAATTTACTATACACATAATAAATAATTATAAACATAAGGTAAAGATATGGTTATACATATTATTTTGTAATAATAGTAATAATTTAAATATTATTACTATGAAATATTCAAATTATATATGACCATAGGCGAGCGCAGACGTCTGTCACAAGAGTGGCTTTTTTTTTTTTTTGTAACCACCCAGCTCTTTAAATAACCCCCCTCAAAAAAATAAAATAAAATAGATATACAAAACATTGGTAAGTAGAAATAATATGTATTATTAAAATTAATACACAATACAAATATTAGGTAATGAAATATTACAATTATTTAAAGTATTAATCTTCGTTCTTCTGCTATTAAAATCTTGAATTCTTCAATTACTTCATCATAATTAATTGAATTAGTTACCTTTTGTTCAAAATACGTGTATATTTTCTTCTGGTTATTCTGTCTAGATACTATCTATAGCCATGATTATACGACAGCACTTCAGAGAGCCAAAGTTTCATTACTTTATACCACGGACTATACACATCAATGGATAAGACATATTAAAATATATCACCCATTGAGTATCATTTGTCACATAAACCTCACCCTATACTAGATCTATGGACTGCTAAGTCAATTTTTATCATAAAATTGAAAAAAAAATTCTGATTTTCGAAAAAATGTGATATTTTTTTAACTAAGCACCTACCTACAAAAAAAAAAGTCTCAGGATACCCCTTTACGCCGTATCCATGCGCACGTCCAGTGACGCCGATCTATTCGTTCAGGTATTGCAACTGCAACTGCAATTAAGGACCCACCCCCACTTGGGGGTGGGTTCTTAATATTACCATAATTTTTAATTAGGTAATAAATACCAGAGAATTAGGTATTCAATATACAATAATTAGACAAAATAAAACTATCAGTAAGTTATAATCATGCCTTATTGTGTTAATATTTAATAATTCCATCAATAATCGTGCTTTCTGTTTTATTTTCATTAATTTTTACTCTCAAAATTTGGCACTAAGTTTCAATAAGAAAAAAAAATTGAACTGGATGTGAAATCGGTTAAGAAAAGTTAATGAACTATGTAGATTTTCATGGAACACCTTAAAAAAATAGTAGTAAAATAGTGGGGGGTCTACCATAGGTAGGTATAGAAAAAATGGTGGTGGGTTAATAAACTTTTTAAACCTGCAATATCTTTTGAAATTGACTTCGGCGCCACTGCGCACGTCTATGTGTATGACATACTAAGAAATTTATATTTACACCTATAATGCAAGTATGTGTGTGTGTGTGTGTATGTCACCTATAAGTCGCATGTAAATATCTCTATCGGCCCTTTTTTTACTATTCTAAAAACAAGGCATCATTTATATGTGGTTATGAACTTTCTAACAGTTAAAAACTATTATATAATTAAATTTTATCAGTGTGACAATGTAATTTGCACTTTATTCATTGTTTATGATTCTTCTGAGGGTTTGAATACAGATTGTCTGAGTTCGTCTTCTTGTCCAAAAAATGGTTAGTGTCTAATGTCTAATGTGTCTTTCATGTGTAAAACTCATATGAAAAAATGAGTTTGATCGTGAAGTGTACTAAGTGATGCCTTCTATCTAACACAAATCTATATTCAAATAAATTGTTTTAGTTTTTATTATAATTTGTAGTACGTTACGTTTTTATATGTTATTACTTTATTACTGTCAGTATATAACAGTCAATAAAAATGAAGCAATTAAGTTATTTTTTTATTTTTTTTCATATCTATCATTTATTTATTCACATCTTTGATTACTAGGAATCTGTATAAAAATCTCACTTTTCTATTGTAGAATTTTAAAAAAATAACAAAATTCATCCTCAAATCATGACATGATCATTATATAGTATGAGTATTTGAATTATAAATTCGACACATCAACTACTATTGTAATAACAATTGTTAAACGTGAATAACATAATTATTTAAGAACGAGGCAGGTACCTAAAATATATAAAAGAATAATTTTTATATACTGAAGAATGAAATTTTGATTTTGCATTGATAGGTAAAAATAAAATTGAACCATATCTAATGTTTTTCATTGTTGATATGTGAATTTTTATGGATATATTAAGTAAATATTTTAGTATATACTTAAAATAATATTATAATCGTCTAGTTAATGTTTAAAAATTATATAAAAACTAAACCGAGGCTCAATAATAATGGGTATGAACAATATAGTTATTATAATTTCTAATGTATTATATATTTTATATGTCATAACTATATATTTAAATCAAATAATGCAATGAAATTAACTAATCATACCTATCCGATGAATTAATAATATTAATTACAAACCCAAAAAGATTTTTATTATTAATATTTGGAGATTGTGTACAAAATAATTCATAATTTATTAATCAATGTTTTGTATCCATCAATAGATAACTCAAAAATAAAATGTATGTACTAGTTTTTACATTTATAGCACAAATGTAAAAACTAGTCATATACCTACGAACCTATGTATATTTGTATCATACATAATATTACCTGTCAATAAATTCAAAAGTTATTTGACATATATAATTTGCAGTAGCTATGAACCAAACGTTCTATTTAAGTATTCAATAAATGGCCTGTATTTATAGGTCGAAATGTATTTAAACTCAATTATAATAGCAGGTGTTATATTAAATCTTCAAATTAATTGTAAATACTCATAACTAAAATGTATAAATTAAATTAAATTATATTGTTTTGTTAATAAACTCATTAACTTATTTATTAAAAAAGATTATAATTTAATTCTATAAATGTAGTACAACTTGTGAAACTATGAATATTGTAATCAATTGTAGTGACATTAGTTTACAAGACATATCTTTTAGTTAGGACGATTTAAATATCATGATCTTAAATTATATTATATTTTGTATCTACCTATATTGAATCGTTGGTTAGTACAATATATTGGTTAAAAGTCCAATTTTGAATATTCCTTTTAATATCCTTATACGTGATTTCTACGGCACATAAATGTATAATTATATTCAGGGTCAGGCAAGCAAAAGTATCAATAATTAAGATACATTACCTATCGATTCATTTAGAACTATATTTTATACTTTCTATCAGAAGTAAATGAAGCAGTCGTCATTATGTGTTCGTATAGTGAATAATATTGATAAAACAAATAATATTTATAATTTTTAAATTGAATTATTTTGTATAAAATATAATTATTTTTTACGTCATACAATTTGATATAATTTCTATCAAATCTAGACCGAATTATGTCAACATAAAACTTAGTTCTGTGAGTATAGGTCTGCTTACAGGTGTATTTAAATTATACATTTATTTATTTTAGGAACATTATTTTCAAAATTATACAAATTTATTAATAAGGATTGTATACTATAGGCAATAAGTAATAATCTTAGTCTAGTTATTGCATATTTTCGAAGATTTTCAATCTACTATAAATTAAAATAATTAAAATATGTTTTAATTTGTCTGTCAAATTTTTGAATTAAGTTCGTTCGTATTTTAAGTGAGCTTTAAGCTATCGGAGAACAATATGCAGGCAATACATGTTATGAGGTATAATAAATAAAGAAAGTTTCGTTTCGACTGGTGTCACAAATACAATCGCGTTTGAGAATTCAACAGTTTCCTTAACAGAACAATGAAAGAATGTTTTTCTTATTGTATAATAGCTGATTTAGATTTTTTTTTTTGCTTAAATAATAATAATATTGCCACATATGTAACATATACACCTGCATTTGTTTTTTCTTATCTATGACTCTAGATCATTTCATATTATATTAAATAAGATGATGTTATGTATTTATAAATCGTTAGATATCTTATAAAAAAAAACTTAATATCGCATTTATATTATTCAAATGTTCATCTTTATTTACATAATTTGTTAAATAATTATTTTTTTTTACTCATCAGAGTGAGTTTATTTAAGGATTCTACTTTCATTCAAAAACATCAATATGTATTCAATTGTAATAAATATTTATACTTACATTCTTTATAAAATTTAACTTTTTTGAAGTAAATTGTATGATTAACTTCAGAAAATTGAATTTATTACAAGTTCATACCTACTTACACTTCATTAAGATGATATTTTTTGCATACATTTCATTCGTTCAAATTCAATCTTTTATCTCGGTGTAAGAAAAATGTAGACATTATTCATATTTAATAATTTAAATTCTTTAAAAAATATATATACATATTCACCGATTTTCCCTTGCTCAATGCACATTCATACCACCAATCGCTTTGCTCTAAAAATTATTTAAAAATACTATATTATTTATTTGCGTCACTTTTGTTCAAATCATTGTTTCTGGTCGATTAGTTAGCAAACACGTTTTAAAAATTAATTATTTATTATTATTACTATTATTATTGCGTATGATATGATATCGACGTTTATGTAGTTAATATTTTAATTTAATGTTTAAAAAAATTAGTTATCAAATTTAATAAAAATTACACGTCATTAGATTTGATATTAGTTATCGATTGTTAATAAAACAAGCTTATATTTCAAACTCAAATAAAAAACCAAAATACCTTCAGGGATACCCAGGGATTACCAACCATTGTGCCGCGAAATTCTGTGGGTGTACCGTGTAATTTATTTTCTTATTATGTGTATTTGTATATTTTATATTATTTGTTACAATTGATAATCATATTTATAACATAGACTTGGAAGTGTGCCGTGAGAATTTATAAAATGATCAAATATGCTGCCAAGTAAAAAAGGTTAGGAATCCTTGAATTAACTTATGAATTATTATTTTAACGTGTAATCATAAAGTTGACAGTCAAAAATGAATTCAACAGATTCAATTTAACTTTTTAAATAATTTATAAGTTAAATTTTACTAAATTATTTGTTTTAAGAATTTTAATACAAAAGTTAATGTTATAAATAATAATTAATGTGCAAATATTCAAATTTAATAGATAGACATTTAGTTTAACATGATGTATCTAAGTTAGTAAGTTTTTTTTTACTTTAAGGATTTTCAATCATTATAAATTATTGTTCATTTGGAAGTATTATCAAACTAGAAAGAATAAATAAAACTGAAAGCGAAAATTGATCTTGTGTATTTTTATAAAGACATTTTTTTATAGAACATTTTTAATTATTTCGTTTAATTCATAATAATAATATTCAATAGGTATCTAAATAATCAAAAATTGGATATTAGATAAATTATAAATATCAAATATTTTTATTAAATATAAATTATTATGAAAAACAAAAGTCTACTGTAAGAAAACGAATAAACAGGTGTTGATTATAGTTTGGATGTAGTAAAATAGATATGCATTGAATAATTTATTTCTCATGAAAAGGTAAAACTAAAAACTAATTTAATAAAGTTTTCTCTTTCTTCCAATTTATAATAGGCTATAATATAATTTATAATAAGCTTACTTTTTTTTTGTAAATTTATTTTTAGAACATGCGATTTTTTTTATTTGTATATGGTTATTTCACTTACATCTATTAACCACATAACAGAAAATATCGAAACAAATATATCGCATAATATCAATAAGTTGTAATCTAATACGTATGCAAAATACAGGTATACAATTTAATCAAAAACATAGTCTACTTAAGCATCGTGTCTTGTCAAAAGATACTTCACAAACGAAATATTAAAATTCTTGCTTATATTTCAATTACGTTCGTCCAACCTTTTTCAAATTATGATATTTACCCTGGATTTATAAATAAATTGAGAACCAAGTCTATATTCGATGAATGATTTTATAAATTACGAAAATTTTGGATTTAAAATGCTGAGCGTATTAATTTTTGCAATGTTTTTTGATATTTTATATGATAGGTACGTTTTTAGAAAATAAAAATTATTCAAAAGCATCATTCTACCCAAATATAATTCATAAATATCATCTGCTGGGTAGATACTCAGAGGTTCTCAATAATTGTCACAAACAAAAGGGAAAGCTATCAAAACTTTGATTAATGCTGGTAAAATGTGAAATTGATTTTAGTTAGTAACTCTAAAAATAATAGAGTTAGACTTGATAACATTTTTTTTTTTTTTTTTAATTGACTCCTTTTGAGATAAATATATAACTTTTAAACTAACTCATTAAGAAAAAAGACTCAATAAATTATTTTTGCTTGCGTTTTTTATCATAGTCCCAATGGTATCACGACAAAATAGCGAAACAAATAGGTACAGCGAATACAAAAATAGTGACATTAAAATAGCGAATGATAAAAACCTCGAATGACAGAAATAGCGAATAAATAACTTTTATGAAATAAAATTTGTATATATGTATACAATTAACATTGTATATGAGTATAATATATATTTTTATAATTAGATTACAATTTTCGTCTGGTCAACTATCAATAAAATATATATAATATAAGGACACGACTAATGGAATTTTGGAAATGGTTAATGAATATGAAATAAGAAATATTCTCGATTAGGTACTTAAAAAGAATCGCATTTAAGTCTCCAAATATAATGATGCATATGTCGATAAATATATTTTTACAATATTTTTTATTTAAAAATAATTCAATTTTTCATAAACTTTTTACATTTGAATTATACATTTAGTTTTTTGATTAATTAAGTATAGCTCTAATTTTTAATATAATATAAAAAAGTTTAAATATTTTTATTATTTTATCATAAGGCGAAAATTATTTAAATAAAAAAATAGTTAAAAAATGTAAATATTCTAATAAAAAGAAAAGAAAATGTATATATTATATTCGTATATATTGTTATTTTTTATTATATATATACATTTTATTTTATAAAAATTGATTATTCGTAGTTTTGGTCAATTGCTATTTTCGTAGTCGCTGCTTTTGTTATACGATTTGTTGGTGAGCCACTCCAATAGAAATTAGACTCGAAAATTTCTTCAGTCATTCGGTTTCGCACTCTCCAAAAATGTATACTAGTTACAACTTAGCAAAAGCTTCACTCAGATTTGGTTTTTGAATGTACTGATTTGTCGTTTACTTTAAACTTTAAAATAAAATCACATAAAATTATCGCTAGGTAAGCAAATCAAAAAAAAATTAGTTACCAATAGCAATTAGCGATAGTTAACGGTATCTCACTTGAGGAGCGAAGCGACTTCCACCTCCATTACCTTACTACCTCTTTTTACAAACATGATGTCTACTTAACTGAAATATTTGGGGCTATGAAAGGTATTGATATTGATTAATATTTCTAAAATAATATCATATTCTTAGTCTTACGACTTTTTTAGTGTTTGAGTGATGAAATACAACACTGAAGACTGAACGTAGGAGGTTGTGTGTTAATAGTTGTTTTAATAAAAGATTATATTATAATATCTTTAAAGCAGTGGTAAAAACTGAGGAGAGATGGAGAGGGACTGAGTCCCCTTTCTTATCTTTTTTATTTGAGCACTGAAGAGTGGAAAGCGTTAATAATAGAAATTTATTTGAACGGTCGAAATTTTAAAATTATTAAAAAAAAAATAGTTGAAGAAGAAGAACTTAAATTATTATGAAACGATAAATGATAAGAATTTTGTGATGCGACTGTGGTAATATAAGTACTTGGAGTGTTGGAGCACGGTCGACCGTGACATCTTGGGGTACTTAATAATCCACAATCAAAAAATCTTTAACTGTAGTGATGAACTTATACATTGATAATTAATATGCACCAGGATACGGAGCATAATAAATAATTATACTATAGACTATTATACTCTATGACATCAGTTGTAGACTGTGTACTTATAAAAAATAACCACAGACGTATATCCGTGATAGGTGATAAGTAGATTTCGTTTTTGCCGTTATACTTTTGGATTTTGTTGATATCGATGTAAAATATGATTTGTAAGCTGGTGAATAATATTTTCTAAGGTATACTAAAATATTCTAACAATATTAAATAATTGTTTTAAATTCTGAACGAAGTAAAAAAGCTAGTGTTTTACAGTGATGTTTACTTATTTTAGATTCTGAACGGAGTGAAGAAGCTTATGTTTTTACAGTAATGTATTTTTTTTCTTTTTTTTCTCTTCCTGGAAACACTTTTTCGTGTAGAAATACTTATCCAAAAATTTCAATCAATATCTCTATAAAACTGGAATCACACCCAAATGGTACTTTAGAGAGGTCATTTTTCCAAGTTCTTAATACTTTTTTTCCGTAAAATTGAAAATTACTTTTTCACATAATTTTTAAAATAATGCAGCTAGAGACTTGAAACTTTCACAAACTACACTACTAAAATGGTCATGAAAACATTTTATAAAAATTTAAAAAGATTAAGTCAATTTTGAATTAAGTACAGAATTTTGAAAATTTCGGAAATTTCTCATTTTTTGTTAGTTTTTATGTAATAAAATTTTTGATTTTTGATATTAAGACTTGAAAATTTAATATGATCTCTTTGATATATACGTATGTCTAATTAACCTGAAAAAATAAGGAAAATCATAAATCAACTTTTTTTTTATACTCGTCTGAAGTTAGAATTTCGACGAAATTCGTTAGTTTTACCTAAAATTACGCACTTTAACGTAAGTACATAAAAGAAAATTGGCCAAATCGATTGTTTTATTGTGTTTTATATAGTTATTACAAATATGGCTGTTCTTTTTAAGTATGACTTAACAAGAATTAAAAAGATTGATGTTAATTTATTTAGTCCAAATTAATATGGGCGTAGGATGATGAGGGATTAATAGGGACTATAGTCCTAGTAGGTATATTTGTTTATTATGATCAATATAATTTTTAGCTGTTTAGTGGAGACAATTCGGTGTGTCTCGGGAACGCTTCTTATTTTTTAAGAACATAGTCTCACCCTAGTTTTTCCCACTTTAACCACTGCTCTAAAGAGTATTGTATTTATTATATCATATTTTGTTCATAATCCCATATTAAAGTTACCTATTCCGTTGATAATTTGAAATACTGCTTGGATGTTTTTACATAATATTATAGTTTACAATAAATAGGTGCTTAACGGGTTTTCTGTTATGAATAAGTTTAAAAACGGCTAATTTAACACACTTTGTATATATCTACCTATTCAGTAAATTAAATTGAAAAATTATTAGCTATAATAATATTATGCTTCCCATCTTATGCCGTGGATATTTAAAGGTACTGTAAATTTTAATAGACAATACAAATATCACCCCCAGTCAAGAAAGTTAGTACCTCAGTAAATTAAATTTTATACCTATCACAAGCCTACATCTATTTTTCAACCAACAAATATTAAGATTATTGTAAATAATTTACTAAAATATTCAAGTAGGTAATATCATAAAAGTTCGTAAATAATAATCAACACAATATATCGAGTATAAACTTATTGTTAAAAATATAAGCATTTAATCCATTTTGAAAATTATAATTGTATATTTTTCTTTAGCATGGTGATTAAAAAATTTAATTAACGGAAAATAATAATAAATATAAGCATTAAGTATACCTATAATTTTACCGATATAATTAAAATGATGCTGATATAACATTTATTGTCGTTAAAAATCAGTTGATTATAATTTTCAGGTGATTATAATTTGAGCGAAATAGTTTTACACAACACAAAATATACGAACAAAATGTTTTTTTGCATGCAATTATTTTCCATAAATATTTAAAATGCACATTGTTCAAAATTATTTTTCTGTGGGACATTCAAAACTTTGTATCGTATGTCGCCTAGTGTAATTTTCTTAAAATGTATTCACCGATCCAATATTTACGTACCTATATTAATATTTGATACACGTGCGTATCTTTTTGACGCAGCCCGTCCAAATAATTACTGTCGTATACGGTTATTTGATATTTTTTAAAGGCAATTATTATAGCGATATTATAAAAACATAAAATAATTCATAACGGCCGCACAGCTTTGACATTCATTTGAAATTTACCGTGAATTCTGTCATCGTTCAGCGGCACGCGGTGACTTTTCCATTCGAAAATTAATTTCGATTCATACCTATATAATAGTGTCGAGAAATTACACACACACACACACATATAGGTACACACACGTAGTAATAATAATAAATAATCATACACGCACGCATGTCGTAATGACATTGCTAAAGTCGTGTTTCCACGGCTTTGTGGGTACCTATACTACAGGAACGCGTTATTGCGTCCAGATCGCGTTCGCTAGAGGTTCCATTCACTGAACTTGCCCGGAACTTGAGAGTCCGATATGATTATTATTATTATTATTATTGCGGTACTTCTTTTCCTTAATGTGGATATAATGAAACAGTGACCCAGTAACTGTTATTTAATTGTTGTTGTCGGTTCGTTATAAGTACATTTATTTACGAAATGTTCGTTCGCTGCCCGTGGACCGTATATGAATTAGAATAATAATATAATATTACACGACGTGCGGTAAATGTAGGTACCTACGTGCGGTGGTGTTATACTAGTGTATATTAAAATAATATATTCATCATTATTCTGTGCAAAATCTGCTCGTTATCAATATATAATACATACGTTCATCAATTCCTAACTTCAACACAACACATAGGTGTATTCACTGAATGACATGTTTCTTCGATTTTCGTTATTCAAGTTATAATAGTAGTGTTCAAATATTGATTTATTAATAACTCACGAAGATACAAAAAAAAAAAAAATAATAATACTATTCCCAACTCATATAATTTATGATTATATTTGAAAAGTATATAAAATGCTATAAAAATTATTTGAAGGTATGCCTAAATCAGATATACTATTATTATTAAACTTCAAACGTTATTATACACTTTAACAGTAATTTACCGTCGCTGGTTCTCGATAAAAAGAGTACCGATCCGTATTGAATTGGAAAAAAAATTATTTTTGGTGAAGTCTTTTTTTTTAAAAAAAGGGCATACTTCGCACCATGGGTAGGATATTCTTGGTGGATGTGATGAATTTTAAAGAAACGACAGATAATTTTTTCAATAAAACGATTCTGACTGGAGCTTCAGTTTATATACAATAGAAATTATTAATATGTTTAATAATTGTTTTATCATAATAGAATAATCCATGTGCAAATCATTATTCGTGTAAATGATCGAATTTTTATAATAAGTTATGTAATAATAAATACTTGTATCACCCAAGTGGTCGAAATTCGTTGTCATAGTAGATATTTAATATAATACCCGAAAACATTGAATTTTCAAAACCAAATAATTAGAAAATTATTAACACACGCGGATTTTAGTTCACACGAAAAATACATAAGACGGCGAAAAACATTACCAACCTTTTAGGGTGTTCGTTAACTAGAAATAGACTATAAAATTTGTTCTTATTTTCTTCGATTTTTTTTCAATTAAACCCTGTAAAATTTTTAATTATTCGTCCGCAAAAATTTTTATTGTAAACAAATATTCGTAATGTAATTCTCTACATAGGAACCAAGTTTCATAAGGATTGACTAAATTAATTTTCTTTTATGACGTTAAAGTGTGTAATTTTAGGTAAAAATAACGAATTTAACCTGGATGCTAACTTTAAACGGTTATAGACAAAACAGCTGAATTTAAATTTTTAAGATTTTTTTTACGCATTTGTGAGTAACGTCATATTAAATTTTCAAGTCTTATCAAGAGTTAAAAATGTATGAAATAAAAACTTATAAAAAATAAGAAATTTTCAATATTTTCAAAATTCTATACTTTAATGCAAAAGTAATTAAACGTTTTTGAAAATTTTATGGAGTGTTTTCGAGACAATTTTTAGTAGTTTGGTTTTTTTAATTTTTTAGTTTCCAATTTCTAGCTCCATTATTTTTGAAGTTATATTAATTAAAAAAACAAATTTCAATTTTATGAAAATTCCGATAATAGCATATTTTACTTTTTTTACCAATTTTCAGGTAATTTACGCATAGAATAAGTATTGATAAATTAAAAAAAATGATTTTTTTAAAATAACATCTGGGTGTGATTTTGGATCTATAAATTTACTGATCAAAACTTTTGGACAAGTGTTTCTATGCGAAAAAATGTTTCCACAAAGATTAAACAAATAATAATAAATATCATTTAATATATTATTATAGCTTTTTCAATCCAATTAGAATCTAAAATAAACCTATTAAGATGTTTGTCTATGGGTAAACGTTTCTCAGTGACATAAAAATAATTTTATCGATTTATCTAATAATATATTATGATATTTTAAATTTGTTTGATAATTAATTATTTTTATAATTGATTATTTTATTAAATTTAACAAATAATTTTTCAATCAGTACAAGAAAAAAAATGCATATGTTTTTTTTATTTTTTATTTTGGAACCAAAACCCTAACTCAGGAATTTTCAACTTGATGGGTGCCCTCCTAGGATGGTGTGACAAAATTTCAGGAGAAGCGTGAAAATATTTGAAGACAACGAAATATAAACTCATTAAAAGCAAAAGTCATTAAAAAAATCGAGAAAAAATTTACTTACTTTTCAAGTTCACCGTACTTAATGTGCTATTCTATTTTTTTTTTTTACTTAGATTCGCCTATACATATAATTTTATTGAAATACATATTATATTTTACACATGTTACACGTATTTCAATTTTTTAACTTCGAAAACACAAAATACTGGGTACCTATACTAAAAAGTATCAATTTTAAAATGTTTACACAGTGTAGTGTTTCGTTAAGTACGATGGATTTTATATAAAACAAATAAATTATATTTAATCAAAAACTACTTATGATATAGTATATATTTGATTCAAGACATATTTAAATTACGTAATTTGGAAGCAGAATTGATTAAGTTTTTTATTATTTTACAATTCTTAACACTAACACACTTCTAAATCTGTACACAGAACGTTCAGGAAAAATATATAAAATTCTGTAAATTTGTTTTTTGATAATACCTTTATATACCTACCAGGAATGCCCAGCCGGCAGTCATCGGGCCTCTAATGATTTTATAAATATCTAGCGAATGTGGCTTGTGATTTAGAAAAGGTTATTTGACATGCACAGCAATCCTCAACGCACTACATTACGCAAATGTGCGTTGTTAACATACATAACTCGATTATGCTGTACATTTCTGTTAGCTATTGTTATGCTTTAGTGTAGCAGCTCAACACTTGATCTTTATTTACCTAAACATATAAATGTGTTCATGATGGCACTGTCAGTCACTAACGCAATACCAATAATATATAAATATATAATCGATTCATTCGTTTAGTGTTTAGTCTACGTTCACGTCACGATGGGATATTTTCTTTTCCTACTGGTGTTTGAAACTTAAATCATTCCCATCGAGTTTTAAGACGTGTGTCAAAAAACTTTACAAATCAGTCGAAAAATACTCGACAAGATAGTAGGTACTCGAAGAGACTGTTTTTGTACATAAATATTACATCGGCTCATGGTGGCCCGTTCAATCATTGTGATTGTGTAGGTACTTTTAATCGTGTGGTGTCGTAGTTTCTGTGACATCATATTCGCGGAAATCCGTGACTAACGTAATAAACGTAGTATCCAGCTAATATATAATATATAATACGAATATATTTACACTGTAAACGTTGACCAATTTTGAAATACAATCGTGGCGGTTAATGTTGATATAATAGGATAATCACGTTAACGCGGCGCCATTGTTGACATTTTCCATTCATTAACATTTCCCGTCACAAATATATACACAGACACACACACAGACACACACACACACACACACACACACACACACACACACACACACACACACACACACACACACACACACACCTACCGCAATTTCCGTTCTGTATAAATTTTAATATATGTTTCTACTGTAGTCTGGATCTCGGGAAAAGTGTCTCCGGTGATAAGATTTTTGTTTTTAAACCCATTCGTGCAGATAAACGAACGGCACAGTTTTATAGCTATATATAGGTACATCTACAACAGTCGCATGGACCGCGATCTTCTTTATTATTATAAGGTACATAATAATAGTATGTAGGTTAGTCACAGTTCATTGAGTTTGTCGTTTATCGTGGCTATCATCAATAGAATTTAAAATGATAATGAGGCATGCACGCACACGTGATCCACTGCGAAATGACGAGCGTTATAAATCTATGGCAAAATATTATGAATCAAAATCGAACTCAACGGCGGTTTATTCTCGAGCATCGTTGGAAGTAGTGCCAAAAATTTTCTAAGCTTGTAGTCACTATCGGCTTTTAGTTTATATTTTATGCTTTTCTTTTAATCGTTTAAAGCCATAATGGGTAGGCATAAAAAATCGTAGATCCTCCCGAACTAATATGAACACTGACAGAATATCTTTAAAATGTATGAAAGTTATTTACTTTTCGTTTATTCTGCTTTCACCCTTTTATACCTTTAAAAACCTAGTCATTATGAACTATGGTTTGTGTAGGATCATAATTTATTTTCGCTTTAAGCTGGTAGTTTAAATTCTAGGTGAAAACTAATTTATATAATTTAAAACAGTTATTCTGAATTGTTTCATAAACGTTATTGTTAAAAACGTTGAGTTACTTAGTTTTTATTCAACGAATTTTGGTTTGTCTTAGAACAACAAAAATTAGAACATGTTGTTTATATGTCGATGAGTACAAGATACTCATGGACAGAACGATAAATAATATACAGTTGTACAATTATAACTCTACTTAAATAATAATAATAATTGGCGTTATAACTACTTCGATAAGAATAAAAGTAAAAGAAAAAAGCAGACGAGTTTATTGTTTTTCCTTTTTTTTTTTAATCCCAGACGATTTCTAAAATGCAAGCAATATGCACAAAAACAATTATTATTACACTGGATGCTGGGGAATGATTAGTACCGACAATGAAATGGGCAGGAATAGCAGGAACTTCGGCTCAAAACACTCGTTAACACTTTCCCTCGCTGATGATAATGATAACTGTGTTCATTATGTATGTCAGACGTATTTTGAAAAAGCTTTGTTACTCTACAAACTAGTCGAAATTCTTTGACGTTTTATTTTCATTAATTATTTATGTAGCAATTTTCACTAACAATGTCTACATTATTAAAATATTCTTAAATCTCAATAGTTATGAAATGTTTGTAATTAACGAGATGTAAATAATATATTCGTGTGGATATGGACTGAAATCATTGTTTAGTTACATAATCAAATAATAACCAAAAATGACCGATAACATAATACAGTCTATATAACGTTACATTACCTAGTTTAAATAAAATTGGATAATGTCTTAAAAAATATATTCTAATTAATTTTATTAATTTTGTTTAAGTTAGAATACCGAACGCATACAATTAAAATATTTATTTTAACATTTGTTGTAAATTAAATAATCTTTATATAAGCTTAAAATTGCATTTTTCATTAATGCTATATTATATTATATTTAAGTACCTACTAATATTCATAACTTTTTTAATTTATGATTGTAATCTTTATAGGGTCTTATTTTGTGAAAACTGTACAGCTGCCAGGTAGTCATTGTTGTTTATTGATATAAAACGCTTAATAGTTTAGACTAACAGACTTAGTTTAATGTAAATTTTATTATTATTTCGAAAATATTTTATATTTAATTTTAATTATATATGTTTAATATAATTACATTTAATTTTAAACATATATTTAAAAACGGAGCTATGTAAAATGTTTAAAATGTTATTTAAAACTCTCTATAGCAACATTTTATCATTTTATTATGCTCATTAATTTTTACTATTTAAATTACTATAACTGTTTTATGTTCACGTTAATATACCATATAATCTAATGAGTAGATACACTATTTATGTTAATAGCATTCTGTTTTATTTAACACAAGAAATAATAGAAACAAAAATCACACTATTTGTTAGTCAAAGATATGGCACAATGAAGGCCTCAATTATTATCGCTACGTTTTTCTAGGTGAAAACTGTTTCAGAAAGGAAAATATATGTTTAATCATTTCCTCTGCAAATAATTTTGTCTACGTGGTCTGAAGGATTTATATTTTTCACGTCTGTCTCTTATAATTGTCATTCATTTGTAAAATACACGTTTAACAAACACGCTTATAGATTATGTATGAAACAGAAGCCTACGGAAATTTCTTTTTATGGGGGTTTACAATTTCGTTTCCAGTTTTACTTATTATACTGTGTGATATTTGTACAAAAAACATTAAAAACCACTTTAACATATGTGATCATAAGGTTACGCGTTGGTAATTATTACAGTTATAATTAAGAATCTATTAGGAAATAAAATAAACAATTTAGAAGCAATTTGAACCCCTAAAATCTCTCTCTTGATACTTCATTAGTCTAAAAAGTAGTATTTATAATTGTGGGCGTACGTAGATAACAGTTTAAGAATCAACACGAGATCAAATCTATTTTATTTATTTTTTCCAGTTGAATACTTTATTTAAGAAAATATAATGAAAATAATGATAATGATATGATTAAATTTATGGTACTAATAGTATAAGCTATAAGGTATACTAATAATACAATTTAAACATATATTTATTATATAATATTATATATATATATATTATTATATATATAATATTATATTATATATATATTATATAATATTTATTATATTATATAATTTTTTCAGATATTTATGAATTATTTATACTTCTAGAGTTAAATTTATTTAAATTATTTTTAAATGATATATTTAAAACTTTATTTTTTAATCTGAGCTTTATGAAAATTTAAACATAGATAAATAATAATATAGAAAATATTTTAATGAAAGAAAATTTTGAAAATTTGAAAAAAAAAATGGTTGTAATTTTTTTTTCTAGCACTTTTTTCCATAATTTTTCTCAACTAATAGTGGAATATAAAACTGGCTAATAATGATAATAATATTGATAATTTTTAAATAAAATTGTCTTATACAAACTGAAGTTTCGCTCAAAATCGTTTTATTAAAGAAATAATTTATCATTAGTTTAAAATTTAACGCATCCACCAAGTCCAACCTAAGGAGTGAAGATTACCCATAGTGTGAAGTATGTCCACTGTCCAGCTTTTTTAATTTTAATTTCTAAATAGAGCAAGTAATTTAGTGGTTTTACAAAAATGTTTATTTTTATTTTTTCTGAAAATAATTTTTCGTGTTATAAAACTTATCCAAAAGTTTTGTTCAGCAATTTTATTAAACAAAATTTAGCTCTGGACGTAACTTTAAAATAGTAACTTTTCAAAATACCTAACATTTTTTTTCAGAAACAATGAAATCTATCTCAAATTTGAGTAAAAACTGTAAAGTATGCTATAGACTAGATAATATAAATAAATTTTAGAAATTAATTTGTGACTCTAAAACTAAAATAGTATAAGAAACTTAAAAGTTTTGAAACATTTTTTTTTGGTTTTTTCGGGGGGGAAATTATAGATTTCTAAAAATGTCTAGTTTTTGTCAAATAAAATTTGTAATTCTTAATATAGAAGAATTTTTTCACTATAAGATTTTATCCTATAAGATTCCTCACGTATTTTTTTATCCGTGGTCAAATTTCATTAATATTCAACTCAATGAATAATTTTTCACGACCGTTTACATTTATAGAATTGTTGAAAATTAGTAATTTTCACGTAAAATATCGTTTTTCTTTCTTTAAACCGAAGCTTAAGAAAACCTCAAATTTTTTAATCTTAATTTTCTTTTGGTTTAGGTATTTTGTGTATGAGATTTTCTAAACATAGGTTTTGCTTCCCACGAAAAAATGTGAAATGATGCCCCCGGTCCTGTCACTGTTTATTAAGGGTGAACACGATTATAGATGCTTTAGATACCTTCACATATTCGTATCTTAAATTCTAAAACCACTAATTTAATATTATTATTTATAGTTAATGCAATTTGTTAATTATTGCAGAATTTCCGTATTCTTTTAGTCACTTAAGATTTACACGGGTATATTAACTATTCAATTTTTTCGTATGCTTATAACTATAAAATACACCTACGTCCTACACAATTATTTTCCATACATTTGTCATTTCGTGTTAACTAAATTAACTGTAGTTTTAAATTTAAATTCCGAAATTTCGTCTAATACTATTATTACAATGTTATTTGTTCTTATTTTAAATTAGGTATTAAAATATCATTAATATCTATGGGAGTTACATGGCTACAAGTACCTATATGATATTACTAGTATACATTCAAGACCAATTTCTAATAAAAATCGCGACATGAGTATATAAAAATTTCTTTAAATTATATCTGAAAACTCAAAACGTCAGACATACTTTACAACCATGGGCATAAGCCGTAATTTTAAAATTTAAACGCTAGTGAAAAATTATTTAGTGGACCAACATTCATGAAAATTATACCACGTGTATAAAACACGTGAGGAATCTTTTGCTAAAAGAAAATATTGAGCGTATTTTAAATTTCAAAAGTCGTAGCACTAAAATACTTGAAGTTTTCATAAGTTATCAGCCATTTTCATGAACAGACTTGATGTTGTTTTCAAAAATATTAGATAATTTCTTGACCAACAATGAAATTTAAAAAAATTTTGACATTAAATTTTAAATATCGAATCTAGTAAACATTTTTCTAAAAGATTAACCACATATTTTTTCATTGATGTTTAAATTTTCATAGAAATTCACTAAAAAAAAAAAAAAGATATTTTTTGTATGTGTTTAAAGCTAGAATTTCGATCAATTTGATCAATTTTCACGTAAGATATTGATTATTTTCAATCAAGTTATTATTAAGTTTTGAATTCTCAAACAAGTCTTCTGACCTTCGGCAAATACTTTTTCGTATTGAAATATTTGTTCAAAAGTTTCGATTAGTAATTTTAATCTTTATAGATCCGAAATAACACCCAGATGGTACTTTAAAGAGGTCAATTTTCAAATTTCTCAATACTTTTTTTAAGCGTACCTATGGAAAAACTTCCCGAAAATTGACAAAAAACGGTAAAATTTGTTATAACCTGTATAGTATGTTGTATACTTAGGTAAGTAATATAATATACGTATGTTTCAAACAATAAAATTGTTGTTATTTAAATGTAGGGAAGTAATAGACCCCTATAATGCGTAGGCATAGAAACCAAGTCCTCTGGATCTGAGTCTAAGCTAACATAAAAAAAGTGTGTACTTCACCCATCAGAATGTTCTTCGCACCTCGGGTGGGATATTCTTGATGGGTGTATTGAATTTTAAAGAAGCGATAAATCATTTCTTCAATAAAACAATTCTGAACGAAGCTTTAAATAGTATACAATTATATATGTTTAACAAATAACTACTGTTATTTAATAGTGTTAGGTGAGTAGTGTATTTTATATAATTTTTTTCGAGTCGAGTCGAGTTGTAACGTTTAGTACCCGAATATTGTGTTTGCGTTGCCGAATTCGGCGTAACATATATATGGCAGTCCGTGAAATCTGTGATAACTGATAAGTGGTCTTGAGAAGTGTATTTGGGTGGCAGTTAAAATCCATACCACAATTACCTCGGCTTGTATGATTTCAATCATTTTATACAAATCGAAATGGCCAAATTACATTTACTGGCAATTTAAATGTATCAAATAGTACCAAATGAATCATTTTCAGGAACATAGAAATCGATTTGATAACTAATAGTTTTAATATTTCGAAACTAATATTACTTAAAACTTGAAAATTTTACCAATGCTTTTTGTTGAGGTATTGAATACTATCTATAAAATGATCCATTGAGCTTCGTCTATAATCTTTCTTTCTGAATGTAGCCATTCTCATTGCTTTCAGATTTAAAATAATAAAACTACACTATATCATGCACTAAGACTAGGTAACCCAACCGTAAAAATTGTTTAAGGTACTATACAGTAGCGTATTTAGGATTTTCTCAGAGGAGGAGGGGGATATGATTAATAGTTTTTTGTTACTCCTCTTTATTCAATAAGAAAAATAGGTACACATTATAAATAATTGTAAAAAGTATCTATATAATTTTTTTTGATATGAACAATATCATTTTAAAATATTATAATATTATAATATCGTTATTGATCTTTAAATATCGTAGTTGATTTTAAATATCCGATATACGATTAGGAAATCATACAAGTTGGTCAAGTGACTCAAGTTCATCATTATAGAAAAATTGTTTTCAAAGTACGTATGTCTTAATGCACATATTAATTAAATTATGGTAAATCTTTAAGAGGTTTTAATGTTTTAAAGAGGATCTGTGCTAAATTTAAAGACGCAATTTGTACTTTATTATAGACTAGTGAAATCTATTTCGGAATTTAGGTCATTGGTTTAGAATTTGTCATAGACTGGTCAGATCAAAAATTTCGAAATACTATAAAAGAATTTCATATTCAATTTGTTTGGGTTCAAAATGTAATTTATGTATAATTTAATCAATTACTCTATAAAAATATTTCGATATAGAGTTCATTTACAAGTTAAAAGACGTGACAGTTCCCGAGTTTTTATATAAAATTGATTTTAAAGTTCAAGCATTTTTCAAGATATAAGCCTTTGTTATGGAAATTATGTTAAACTGAGTCCAATATGCTACTTGCCTAAGTCTTGTAACAAACATATAAATTCTTATTTGTATTATGTTTTAAATTAAAAATGAATGTTTTTAATTTAATTTTATTATTTATGTTTAAACGATGTGTTGTATTAATAAATATTAATAAATACTGTGTTATGGATTTATAATAAAATTCTCTTTAGTTTTACCCTAGTTGGGTGTTGAATTAAATAATTATATAAAACTAAAATACATCATATGATTACATTAAAATAAACGATATTTTTTCATTTTTTTACGTTTTTTTCTAGTTTGAAACAAAACAATTGAGATTTGGGAAAAAAACCTCTTTAAAATGCTATGCCAACAAAATTATCTTCTGAAAACATAGAATAAACCTACTGATCTTAGAACATTTTCTATAAAAAAGTGTTCCGAGAAAAAATAGCAAATAAAAATCAATGTAAAACTTCTAAAGCTTTTTTACTTCACTCAGAATCTAAAATAATAAAATATGGTTATAATAAAATTATTGATGAATTAATTTGCAATCGTTTTATCATCTATCACTTTTTTAAAATCGAATAAATTTGTCATTCCATCATAAAATTGTGACATAAAAAATTTCTAGGATAGGATCTAACTCCCATACCCTTCTTACCGTAAATTCGCCATTGGTACCATACATCCACTACCAAAATCTTGTTTTAGAAGCCAAAATCAACTTTCATCAAAATTCTTAATGTTAAAATTGATCTATGTACTGATCAATATGATCAACACACATACTAATTTACTATAGATGAATTAATAGAGTTAATTAGGTGACTTTTTTTAGTAAAAATTATTGGGCTCATTATTTAACTAGTTATAAATTAAATATTAAACATTTGTTAATGTTTAACCTTACACTAGGCCAGTAATATTGATTAAACTGGCTTCTTTGAATACCTTCACATCAGAACAAAAAATTTAAAATGATTTCCCAATTTTAAATGTTGGAGTTAAAGTTCCCATATGATTCGCATTTTTAGCTTATTTTAAATCAAATGTAAAGTACCCAGAGCAGTTATTATTTTACTATCTTTCCTAGGTGTGCTAACCAGCATCTATTATGTTGTGAATATAAGTATAATGTATTATTTAGAAAATAATAATACTTAGATTTAAAAGTTATAAACGTGTATTTAATTTATTAATTTAAATTTTAATTGAGAGACGCCAAGAAAAACACAATATAATTTATATAATTGTATTATCGAGTATAATTATTATAATATTAATTTGTTTATACTCACACTTAACAATATTACTATGTTATACTTGATTCAACATAGCCTCTGGTGGTGTTTAATAAAATATAAGTTAGGAAAGTATGAAGTGTGAACATTTTTTTTAGGCTTTCTTATTTTTGGATTTTAAAGTTTTATGCCATTCATGTTATGATATAATTTGTATTTCACCCTAAAATAATATGTTATAAACCCTGAACATAACAAAATATGTATAATAACATTTTTCAATAATCATTTTTGTGTATCTTTTATTTAATAGATTAGGTAATATTTAATTTGTACGTTGACAATGCTTTAGTATGAAATCAATACTCCAAACATACTCATGTGAGAAGGTCCGATTCTTGTTTCAAATATTAATTAATAGAGACATTTTTGGCTATCTTGACCTACCTGAATTCTAATCATTTGTTTAATATCTAGTATCTAAAATATATATTTTAATTTTGATTGATTATATGTAATTATTTCATAGATTCTATACTATTTCGAAAGTATGTAGTTCACCATCTAATATGACCATGAGAGTTTATTAAAATTATTATTACTATTACTATTCATCCATAGTTTTTTGCGTGCAAATAAATATTTCATTTTTGAATTCATTAATAAATATATTTAAAAAAATAAGAATAATTTGTCTCCTTTATTGCCCTTAAATGTTATAAAAATCAGTTGAAATGTGGCGAGATTCATAAAACATAAAATAATTCTCTTAAAATAATATCTCGTTTTGACAATTTTTCCATGAGTGGCTATGAACATTACAGGACAAATTTATAAAATGCATATTTTTTATGTTATTAAAATGCGATATAATACCAGTTGTTTTCTTAAAAATAAATAATTTGTGAGAATGATAACATTTAATAAAAATAATTATGTAGTACAGCGTTTCTTAAACTGTGTTCCGTGAAACTTAAGTGCTTTTTTTCAAAATTTTCAAAAAATTACTTTAAAAATTTAAAATAATATTTGAACGTTGTTGAAAAAAATATTAATTGTTTTGATAGCAATAGCGTAAACTTCTTAAAAACGACTGTCCATAAGTTTTACAAAGATCAATGAGCTTAAATTCACACTTCAACGTACTCAAGTAAATGTCTTTACTGCACACGAAAAAAATTCGTGCTTTTTAGAAAAAGTTAGTTTTTTGGAAAATTTGTATGCGCTCCAACGAGTTTGATTGTTTTCCGACAGTTAAATTTTTTTTGGAAGAGGAAGGGGTCGAAATAAATGAGGTTTTCACAAAGGAAATTGTTCACACAGTGAATTTAACCAGTATTTTCTAAATGACCAATAGGTGAAATAAAAAAATGAATAATTGTGAATTAAAAATCCATTTATTGTCAATACACAACTTTCAGCAATGTCAGCTTCAGAATATGAAGCTTTTATTGAAATGATATCTAATTCATCGATGCAAGAAAGATTTAAATCAATGCCACAATTAAATTTTTAATTTAGAGATGCGCTTAGAAAAAGTATTGAGAATTTGGTAAAATGATCTCCCAAAAATACCATTTAGACAACATTTCCGATCTATAGAGTTATTGATCTATACATTTGGACTAGTATTTTTACCCGAAAAAGTGTTTCCATACATATGAAAAAAAACACACACAGAATTGTAAAACCAATAAATTCTTTGCTTTGCTCAGAATCTAAAAATAAGGAAAAATGAATAAACATCATAGTAAAAACTAAAAAATACTACGAGTAGAATCTAAAATCGATCTCACAGCTAAATATCATTTTTTTTTTTATTACTACACTTGAGTCAGGGATGTAGCCCCCTTTACTAATAAACATGGGCGTCCATAAGGGGGGCAGGGGAGGGCATGTCCCTCCCCTGGCTTTTCTAAACTTTTTCAAAAAGTAAACAATAATCAAAAAAGTAACAGCTGTGTATGTGTTGATAGTTGTGATAAATAATTATTTACTTATTAGTCATAACTAAACTTCAATTTAATAGTTTTAAATCACATTTTTTAGTCGTCATAACTCAAATAACGCCCAGTGTCCACCATTTACTCTGATTCGGTACTTTGACCTTATGACCACATACTAATTTAAATTATTTATACATGTTGACAACATAAACATGGTTAATGGATTATTTTCAAAATCATGTGTCAGGACTCATTGTATAATCATAATCCTAATAATATCATTATTCGAATAATAAAATCAACAATGAAAATTTCCAAGTTCAAAATTTTATGCTATAAAGTTAACATTTTTGGGTTTTTTAGTCGAAATTTCTAGTTGTAGTCTAAATTACAAGTAGTGGTATCAAAATGGTGAATTGAAAAATCGAAATTTCAAGTTTCTAATTCGAAAATGTCACAAATATTTATTTTTACGTGGCACCTATTGGTCTTCCATAGTTCCGTACAACATCGATTAAAACAATTAGTGAACAACTTAGTTAAAATCATAGAAATTCTATTTCAAATAAGCAACTTACAGTCTTCATATGTTTTACAAATGGAACAGCGTGACTTCAATAGTTCATTCAAAATCTAGAGAACTTATCAGTATTGTACAAAATTGATAACATTATTGAAAAAGGCAAATCTTAGCATAATTTTTGGCATATTTTAGACAATGGTTATATAAAATATAACACAATTTTTTTTTCTCATTTTCTTAAGAACTCAGTCATTACCATTTATTAAAAGTATTATAATTATTTATAAGACAAATCGAGCTACAACTTACACTACTAAAAGGTAATTTAATGCATTTAAAAAAGTCAAAACATGGTTGAGGTCAGCAATGTCTGACTAACGGGTTTAATAAGAATAAAATTTTAGATTTCAATTTACAAATAGTATTATCGAAAATATTTCTAAAAATAAAATAAATTTAGAATTTATGTTTAAAGATTAAGAAAAATATACTTATATATACAATAAGTTTGCTTTATTTAAATCGTGTAATTAAAATAAAAAATTGTCCCCCCCCTGGATTTCGAAAGACGGACGCCCATGCTAATAAATCTTAGTGACGCCCATGTAGGTCGGCAGCGTATAAGAAACTTTTTGCGAGTGCCTATACAACAGTGTTCAGTACAATCGAATACTCAATTGAGATATGTAAAACACTCTGCCAGGTGTCCAGGTTAATACCTTTAGATAGTTACAATGTAAAATATATTTTACTATATATTAAATCGACACGTATATCAGTTTTCATTTCTTATATTATTATTTATTACCGTTTCAGTACTCATTCCTATATAATTATTAGATTCTGAGCGATGTTGAGGAATGTATTGGTTTTACAAATCTGTGGTTTTGATTTTGAACGAAGTGAAGAAGCTTATGATTTTACAATGATGTTTATTTTTTATTTTTTTTATTTTTCTCTGAACACTTTTTCGTATAGAAATACTTGTCCAAAAGATTCGATCAGTATCTCAATAGAACTGGAATCATACTCAAATGGTACTTTAAAGAGGTAATTTTTCCAATTTCTCAATACTTCTTCCAAAAACGGGGAAAATTTGTCGAAAAATTGACAAAAAATGACAAAATATGCTATTACCGGAAATTACGTAAAATTGAAAATTACTTTTCTACTTAAAATGGTCACGAGAACTTTTCATAAAAATTTCAAAATGATTTGATCAAATTTGAGTTAATTACAGCATTTTGAAAATTTCAAAAATTTCTCATTTTTGTTAAAATTTACGTAATAAAATTTTTGATTTTTGATATTAAGATTTGAAAATTTAATATGATTTCATTGACATATATATTTCATTGACCTGAAAAAATCTCAAAAATCGTAAGTCAAATTTTTTTTCTATAACAGTTTGAAGTTAGAATTTCGATAAAATTCCTTAGTTTTACCTAAATTACAAACTTTAACATGCATAAAAAAAAATTCGCCACACCAATTTTATTGAAACTAGGTTCCTACATAGACAATTTTATTGCAAATATTTTGGTGTAATAAAATTTTAAGAGAAAAAAGAATTACGCATTTGACAAGGGTTTAACTGAAAAATAAAGTAACTCTATAGATCGGAAATGTTGTCTAGTTGATACATTTGAGAGGTAATTTTTCCAAACCCTCAATACTTTTTCTAAGACGCATACCTAGAATACTCAAAAATTGACAAAAAGCGGTAAAAAACGTCGTAACCCTAATTTTCGTAAATTCAATTTTATTTTTTTACCATAACTTCAAAAATAATGGAGCTAGAAAGTTTAAACTTTCACCATCTACTAACAATGGTCATGAAAACATTTTATAAAAATTTTAAAAAGTTTTGATCAATTTTGAGTTAAGTATCGCATTATAAAATTTTCTAAAATGTCTTGTTTTTTGTAAGTTTTTAATTTATAAAATTTTAATGTATGGATATAAAGACCTGAAAATGTAATACAATCATATTCATATATATTTCTAACGGTACTGAAAAAATCTCGAAAATTGTTAGTCAAATTTTTGTTTTATAGCTGTTTAAATTTGAGATTTTGACTGAATGCACGAGTTTTACTTAAAATTACACACTTCAACGCATATAAAAAATAATTGGCTCTACCGATATTTAGGAAACTTGGTACATACCTAGATACAGAATTATAAGACAAATATTTTGGTGTATTAAAACTATTTGCTAACAAATATTGAAAGTTTTATAATGTTTTGATTGAAGAAAATTCGGAAAAAGTACTGACAAATATTCTGAAAATACCGAAATAATTATTATTATAAGATCAATTTTAGATATATTTATTAATAACTTCCAAAATAATAGAGATAAACTCTTGAAACTTTCATCAACTACTAAAAATAGTCACACGCATATCTCATTATAATTTCAATAGCATTAGACTGATTTGGAGGTGAGTAAAGCATTTTGAAAATTTTGGAGACTTCTCGTTTTTTGTTATATTTAAATTATAAAATTTTAATGTATAGATATTAAGAGCTGAAAATTTAATACGAACATACTTATATGTATAAGCAATGGCCCTAAAAAAATCTCGAAAAAAAAAAATTTAATTTAGTGTATTTAAAAATGTGTATTTTGCTCCTTAGGGTGTTCTACGTATCTCGGATGGGATACTCTTGGCGGTTGTGTTGAATTTTAAAGAAACGATTTATTACTTCTTCAATAAAACAATTCTAAATGAAAGAAGTTAATAATATAAAGAATAATAATAGTCGTCATTTTCAATACACTCAGCAAGAGTATCTGACCCGAAGAGCGAAAAATATCCATGGTGCGAAGTATGTCTTGCTTTTTTGACTATACTTTACTTTACTTTTTCTTTACTTTGCTTTGCTTTACTTCACTTTACTTTTTTTTATCTAATAAATAAAGGGAAAAAATATTTAATGAGAAAAAAAAATGTTAGAAATATGTTCAAAATTTTTTTTTCACATTTTCAAAATTTTCTTGCGCCAAAACCTTTCTTATATTGTTGTCTATCAATGTTTGAATTCTCATAAAATTCGGATCAAAAAATTATGGTTTCCAAGTCTTCTTTGTCAAATAATGGGAAATTTAAAAAAAAAAAATCGGACATACTTCGCACGACGGGTGGTTTTCTCTTGACGGGCGTATTAAATTTTAAAGAAACGATAAATCATTTCCTCAGTAAAACGATTCTGATCGAAGTAAGTTAATAATATAAGAAAAAAAAAAATTTTCAAAAAATGTCCAAAATTGTTTTTTACATTTCAAAACTTTCTTGCGCCAAAATCTTTTTTCTAGGATTTTCTATTTATGTTTAAATTTTCATAAAATTTGGATCAAAATATGATGGTTTCCGAGTCGTTTTTGTCAAATTTTGGGTAGTTTTTTCCAAAAAAAAAAATTGAAGAATTGAGAAATTCAAAAAATGACCTCTCTAAAGTATAAT
>JAIPRM010001143.1:0-41608 GCA_025469315.1 Stegophylla sp. TES_Ste_2020 | reverse complement strand
TGGAGTGGCAAAACTTCAATATTTTTACCAAAATTAATCTAAATATACGTTTTATTTAAAAAAATTACCCTGTGGTTTTCGATAATTTCTGGATACTTATTCTCACTAGTATCTACGAGTCACCTCAGATTGAAACGTATTGAATGCACAATGAGCCGAAATAAGTATCGAAATATCCACTGTGTGTGACATTGAATGGTATATTAATACCAAGTCGAAAGTATATAGGTATAACTGGTTAAGTATATAAAATTAAAATATTTTAAGTTCATTTTATTTCCTACCATAACATTTATTTTGTTACAATTTGAAGAATGTTTCACTCTTTGCCTAATTGAGTCAACATACTAGTTGGTGAGGCCAAAAAACTGTAAAGGGTGGCCAGGTATAGTCTACCCGTCAGTCAACCCCTTAGCAACGTGCTTGATGCTATTCTACAGAAATATTTTAAACAGAATCAACAAAATATTACAATTACAAAATTGAATATCTATCAATTATTGTTTTGCAACCGTTACACACTTTATTTTGATACTGCACACTCAATATTTCGTATTACATACAATTTTAGTTGCAGTGTAAGTGAATATATGAATATCTATTTTCATTTTTCGTAATGTTGTATGTAACAGAATAATTTTTAGTTCAATTCTTAAAAACTGTTCATTATTATTGTGTAGTAGTTGAAGCTCCGCTCAGAATCGTTTTATTGAAAAAAAGATTTATCGTTTCTTTGAAATGCAACCAAACCCGTCGAGAATATTCCACCTGAGGTGCGAAGTATACGGTTTTTTTTTCATTTAATTTAATTTTTTTTTGTAATCGTGCAGCGGTGCAACAGTGAATAATAAAATTGTTAATTCATGACAAAACCAATGTAGTTACTATAACTACCTGGGATAATAAAACATTCTGGATAATCCAACGCTGCCGGATTTTGTGATACAATGGGAATTCGAATAACTATTAACTCCACAATTATTATTTATTTTGAAAATTAAATGTTGGCAGCTAGGTGGATACATATTATTTCCACTTTGGTGGGTAACAAGTAGTTGACCAATGAGAAAAGAACAGATAAGACTTGAACTGGTGGTAATTGCAGTGTGGCTCTTGGCTGCCGTCGAAATACGTTTCTCTAGGCTGCGACTTCTTATCAGATATCACAGATTACACGGACTAATTATTATTACTTAATATCTATGTATATATTATTATGTAATTTCCTTCTGTTCGTTATATTGGACATGGAGTTTTGAGACTTTCGATTTATATTTGGTGGAAATGCCCACCTTGATCAAGGGAACGACTCGTCGTCGTCTGTTCCACAAATTTATCGCAAAAAAAAAAAAATCAAGCCGAGGCCATCCATGATCAAGGGGGCACGCTCGCACGGTAAATCGAAAATATCCTTAGAGACTCGACTTGTGCGACATGAGGATAATTTGGAAAAAACGCAAAACAAACTAGGCGGCGCATGACGACATCGAACCCGATACTTGTAATAATGATTCTTAATGCATTCCCAATATTGAACTAACTACACAGATAAAATTACATATTAAGAAAAGAGTAGCTTTTGACAGGCGGCTATTATTGCTATTTGAACACATAAGCATTTTCCTGGTCTGGAGGCAACATTGGAAAGCCATACTGCAATAATTACCGGTTTGTAGGAGAAGCGTTTTCAGTGAGAAGGCAGAAAAATAAAACGGACCGAGCAGGGTTGCCACGGCCACGTTCTTTTCCCCGTACCGCGGTTACACTGACCCGGCATAGCGTCCGTAGGTAGCGCCACTGATGGTCGGGTGGACCGTGGGAAAGTACGAACAACGAATTTTGTTTACCGGCAACGAGGACGACGACAACGCAAACTCCGCGGTCGGCCATTATTGTTGCAGTCGTGGTACCATACACTTCTAGAACAATTTTCATTTTATTTTCCTCGTACGATCCGGTACCAACGACGATCGTCTCGTCGCTGAACGCGTTTCCAAGCACTGCTAAAACATTTTTTCGTCTATCAATATCAACGGTCATAACATCAAAATGACTGAAGACTACTTTTGGGGTGAGCATGTAACGTGTTAATATTAATATAATAGCGTACGATGACACACGTGTCCGTGCCGCGATAATCTGATATTTTTTCTCATTCTAATATCCCGTTTTTTTTTTGACGATTTCGTATTTTTCCGCTGTATTATTTACTCTTAAATATATTTCGTGAGCGTGTCTTCACCTCCACGAACCCCCTTCCATTCGTCGGCGGACCGCACTAGCCTAAAAGTCACATGGTCTCGACAACATTAACGAAAACGTGTTTCCGGGTCCTTATGTTTTGTCATATAGTTATCTAGTCACATTATGTGACATCAGCCTCCGTTTTTGAAACATTATTTTTCCCACGTATTGCAATGCTTCACCTTCGAATTATTATTTTCCACGAACTCGTGTCACTTAATTTAGTGTTGAACGCCGCGCGCCCCATTCTCATTTCATTGCCTCGCGCGCACGCACATTTTCACTCTGTTGGTTTTTGTTCGCCATTTCCTGATATAATCTCCGCGCGGCTATTTCAAGTAAAGGCTAATGATGAAGGGAATCTGTGAACGATTTTTCTATATTCAAAATCGCGTACATGATATCCCGCGTAAATTCAGCATAGGTCTTTTTCTATCATCTTAAGACTTGTATCATTTCAACGCAAATATGCACTGAATTTGGACGTTATTTTACATTTATATTGGTTTTTATTGCTATATTTATTTGTATTATTCATAAGGATCTTTGTTGTCTCTTTCACTTTTAATTTTATTATAAATAATAAAATTTTGCTTATGAATTATTTATGTTGGTATCTAATGTATATTATCACTTCTATGTAACAATTGAAAATAAAATGTCCATCTTATTTATCCTGTAGGAGTCACATTAGACAAAGGCAAGAACACTGAAGTTTGGGATCCTGATGTAAAACCAGATGCCAATGACAGTTCTCACGTTTTCAGAGGCGAACACACTTTGCTTGTTAAACAGGTTAAATTTACATTTTTTAAATTAATTTTACAGTTTTTATGTGTATATATACATATATATATGTCTTTTTTCTGCTTTTCATAGGCGGTTCTAGGACCAGAAGTTCCGGATGGTGAAGTAAATGTTATTGAAGTAGAAGCAATGGGTTACAAATCTGATATCAAGTTCCCCGTTGTTGTCTTAAAAGGAGGTACTGGTCATAGTCAGTGTGTACTTGATCTGTTGTTCCCAGATCCACCAGTTACATTTAAACTTGTAAAAGGAAATGGTCCTATCCATCTATTGGGAAATCATTCTGTTGGTAGTAAGTATTTATAATTGCTATTTTTTACTGTTGAAACTTTTGTTTGGCAATGATGATTCATGTTTGGGTAATTTGCGTCTGAAAATATATTTTGATGAAACTTAATGTTACTGAGCTAAATGTGAAGTTAATATTATTAATTATCCTATATGTAAGTCGAGAATGTTTAAAAAAATACTTTATTTTTACTTGGAGTAGCTGGTGAAGGAATGGCTGATGAAGAAGATGACGATGAAATCGATGAAGAATTTGAAGAAGAAGAGGAAGACGCTGTTGAAGAAGACAAAAATAGTGTAAGATTTTATGAGAATTATTTAGAATTAAATCGTTTTACCAAGTTCCTTTTTAAAATAAAATTACAAGAGTAATTTGCTATGGTACTTAAGCTAAGTTACTAATTATGGTATTTTTTCATGGCCATAAGATGATTTGTCTGTTTGATTACTTACACGAAATACATAATTTTTGCACTTTTTCAAAGGTAAGTGGCATATAATGTGTCTACTTACTACTTTCTAATTTACTTTCATGCTTGCCTGTGGTTCCTATCCTTTTAGTTCAAGCGGACCTCTAATTTTGTATAAAAACACCTAGTTACTATGTCTGCAGTAAATTGTGTTATTGGTTTTGGCTTAATTGTACATTGGAGGTAGAGAAAGGGGTTAAGGAACAATAAGTCATATATTCAATAAAAATTTGAGTAAAGCTTCAGTTTATGAGACATGTATTATTATTTTTACAGAAATTGCTAATTACTTCTTTTTTTTTTTTCATTGGCATATTCTATTAATGAAGAACAGAAAAAAAATCATGTAAGAATAGCGACTTAAAAAAAAATGCTATTTTTTTTCTATCCAAAATAATTAATTTTCACCAAATTTATTTTCACTTATCGTTCTTTATATTTAAATTTTCTTAAAGTTTTGGTAATAATAATAATGGATGATAATACAAAGGCATTTTTGTCCAATTTTTAGTAGTTTTCTTATTTTAGAGAAACCATTGAAAATTTAAAAAAAAACTTCATTAGTAATGTCAAGTACCAAAAACTTTTTTAAACAAGTTTTATGTGAAAGTTTTCACGAAAAAAATTAAATAAAATTAATCATCTTTGTAAAAATACTAGCTTTTAGCTTCCATTCAAAATCTTAAAATGTTTAAACTTTCTGTGATTTTATATTTGCACTATTTTTTATTAAATGTTTATCTACTTAGATTCCTTATTAATAAAAAGAACCTAGTAAAGTGCATTTGTCCTATTTTTATTACTGTAGTAAAATATTTAAAGAACCATTTATTTTAGGTAGACGAAAAAAAACGTAAAATAGCAGCCAATTCAAATTCAAAAGGTGGTAAACAGACAGCAAAGAGGCCTAAAATAGATAATGATGTAAGTATACATTTTTACTTTAAAATATGAATTTAATACCAGTTCTAGAACATTTTTTCTCTTTTGTTCTTCTGTATAGTTTTGCAATATTTTAATTTATTATTTGTAAATTTATAATTCTTTAAATCTGTATTCAGGCTTTGCATTAGATAAGCAACATAACAATAGGTTATATTATTACAAAAGAAATAATTGTGGTCATCATTTGATTATACTCATAAAATTACTGACAGAGATGTATGGCACATAATATGTATTTGCATAAATGCTGTTAGCACGTTGACTGCATAGTCTTTTTTTTTTCCGGTTCTCACTTCAGTGCATATGTAAATTTTTAACTTATATATGGCAGAATCTAAAAAGGGCGTTTGTGTACATATTTTAAAATACCTGCTTTACTATGCTGAATTATAATTTTATATCGATCAACTGTACATAAAGAAAACTAACTCATTCTTATAATATGCCAACTTGCGTTCAACGCACAGTTGAACACATTGATGATGCCAATTGGCGTCTTTATGCAGTCAACGTGTTAAGTTCACATATTTTTATTATTTTCCATAAAATAATATTAATACATTACTTTTTATGAAGAAAAAAGTGTTCACATTGATTACATATCTTTTGCTGAGTAAATGTTTCCCATGCTTGGTGCTTGGTATTATATTTTGCTGTTATATAGAGGAGCAAGCATAAATGATTTTCAACATGTTCAATACTATATTTATAATTATAATTTTAATTCTATAAGTAATTGTACTAAAATTATTTTATTATTATTATTGTTTTTGTTTCAGGCTAATTAATTTCATTAACCATCAGGCTTTAATGTTCCTGGATGTGTAAATTCCAAATAAAACAAGTGACACTATCCTCAGGTGTTAATTTATTTAACAATTAAGTTTTTCATTTCAAATTGTTCTTTTTCTTTAGTCTGACATTTATGTAATAGTTAGATATTAAAACTTATGTATAAGGATATCTTATCTATATATTGTCTTGTGTCTAATCATCATCCAGAATATTGAAGTTGCTTTCATTATGTTCTAATTTTTTAATTTCTGAATATTTTTTTTTTTTATATATATGATTTAAGCCACCTCTTTTTACAATAAAAATACAATGTCTTGTTTAATTCAATTTTTTTTACTACATCAAAATTATTTGTTTATTTTTTGAAATAAATTTACATATCCTACAATTGACTTATTGCGTAACATATTATGTAAGGTGAGTCGTATGCTGTTGTACAAAACTTAGATCCGTTCCTTGTAATGAACTGACATCCCATAAACATAGTGTCTTCTTTCATGTAACAGTATGTTAATGTTACTGTCTGAAATTATTTAAAATATTGAACAAAATTAAAAAAACAAAAACTTATTATTCACTGTTAATATCCTTATTACTGTTGAGTTGACTCTCCAAACTCTAATCCATGAATCTTCTGATACAGTCAACAATAAATCTGCCTCTCTGGCGGCCGACATTGATGTTACACACCGAGCGTGTGCGGATATTTGAACGGTCGTAAGAAGCTGGTCTTCTGCATCATTATCTGCTGTCATCTTGATAGCCGGGTCAAACACTCTAATGGTTCCACAACCATAACCAACAGCTATTAAACCGATTCTGGTAAATTCAGTTGTAGTACACGGGTGTCTGAAAATTTAGTGACTTAGCTTTTAACAGGCCAACCTTGTAATCTGGTTTTAATTTAAGTGAACTATTCTATGAGCTACAACTAGTTGATCAATTATTAAACATGATACTGGTCTGTGCTGGATGTCAATTTACCATTTTTAATTTGTTTAGTTTTAACAATTTATTGAAATAAATTAAATGTAATATTAATTCTAGAAAGTTACAGTTAAAGAGTAATAATATACTTAAGATTTAGGATATAAATATTTTTCAAAAATTAAATTAGAGATTTTAGTGAGTTCAAATCACCCCAACCTTGTGTGTATATTTATTTTTAATAGATTCAAATATTTTTACATGTTTATTTTTTTTTCTTCTGTATACACTTTTTCGTATAGATCTTCTTAGCCAAAAGTTTCGATCAGTAACTTTCTGAAACCCGATTTGTTTCTAGTTGGTACTTCGGAGAGGTAATTTTATGAATTTTTCTGGAAAATACCCAAAATTTAATAAAGACTGAAACTTAGAAAATTTAAACATAGATAGACAATAATATGAGAAACATTTAAGCTCAAGAAAATTTTGAAAAACAAAAAGATTAAACATTTTTCCAACATATTTTTTCCTTATTAGATAAAAATAAGTATATTAAAGGCAAGAAAGCCAGACATACTTCGGTTCAGATATTCTTGGCAAGTGTGGTGAAAAAAAGAACCATTATTTTTTTTTTTTATATTATTTCTTTCATTCAGAATCATCTTATTGAAGAAATGATTTATCGTTTCTTTAAATCTATACACACTCTTCATGAGTGTTTGACACCCAAAGAACGAAGGATATCCGTGGTGCGAAATATGACCGGCTTTCTTGTCTATACTTTTTATGTATTCAAACATGAGCTAATAATTGTCTCTCGGACAGAATTATATAGTCTGCGCCATCATCCCCCCAGACCTCGCCTATAGTCAATAGACACCACTGGTTCTCATTTTACCGCGGAAATATTATATTTATAATAAAATATAGTTATTAAAACTAAACAATATTGATATTTAAAAAAAATATCGTTGAACAACTAGTCCTTCATAAAAGTCCAAAGCTAAAATAGAGTGTTGTTATTTAAAAAAAAAAAAATGTTTGTACACCACAGGACATGAAAGGAGGTAACATTAAAAATAAAAGTTATGGAAAACAGCTTTTTTAGTAATTTGAACATTACAAAAAAGATAAAAACTTTTACATTTTGACGGCCAAAAAAGGAGGTGAATGGATATGGTAGGTGTAATCTACATATTTATTATACCAACCCTCCAAAAAGTTTTGTACGAGCAATAATCATCAATTCTCCACAATCGAGTTGCGATAGTACCATGCAGCCAGATTCGTCACAAGACGCCAAATTTTGTTTGTACGATGACATATCTGTTATGGGAGCCCCGTGAATTAATTTTCGGTCCAAAAACACGACTTGGCCGTCTTCATCTGGCCCAAACACTCTAATAGATCCGTTACTATTGCCTGAAAAGAGTCCACATGTACCACAGCTTTAGATGAGTATTTTTCTTTTAAGAATTTTTACATACCGACACAAAGGTAAGTGCACTCAAAGGTAGCTATCCCTTTGGCATATTTTTCTTTTGTGTTTTTGTCTTCACAACTGTGTGTATATATGCGCTTGAATTGTTGATCACAATCGAAAATAATCAAACCTTCCGTACAAGTAACCACCAAGCAATTAATGTAGCCGAGTGTACACCAGAGTACCTGAAGTGTAAAGTGGCGTCAATTTTTCCATGGCCAATTGTTGAGTGGTTCTGATGTACACAGGGTACTTATTTACAAAATATGTATTATATTTAAGGATTTCCAATACTTAATATATATTTTTAAATTTTAGATTCTGAGAGTGGAGTAGAAAAACCAGTGTTTTTACAATGATGTTTATTTTTTTTTTCTGTAAACACTTTGGTTAGAAATACTTGTCCATAAGTCTTGAGCGGTAGCGTGAACTTCTAAGAAAAGACTGTCGATAATTTTTATAAAGATAAATTAATTTAATTTCACACTTCAGGGTAGACAAGTAAATATCATTATTGCTCATGAAAAAAATTCATGCTTTTAAGAAAAAGTTAGATTTTTGAAAAATTTGTATATGATCCAACGAGTTTGATTGCCTTCCAATAATTAAGTGCTTTTCGGGAAAGGAAGGGGTTATAATAAATAAGGTTTCAACGTTTTTACCAACGAAATTATTCAGCACCTCACTGGTTTGAGTGAAGCATTCAACCAGTATTTTCCAAATGACCAACAGGTGAGTTATGAAAATGAGTTTTGCATTCATTTATTGTCTATATATACGACTTTCAGCCATGTCAGCAAAAGAATATGAAACTCTTGTTCAAATGACTACTGATTCATCGTTGCAAGAAAAATTTAAAACAATGCTGTGTTCAAAAACCCGAGTTGGTACTTTTACCAGTTACAACCACTTATATATGTAAAACAGGGTTCTTCACATTTATATCGGAAAAAAAAAAAAGACTTGATACCGAATCTAATATGATAATACAATTTTCATCAATAAAGCCCATTAAGAATAATGTAACAATAAAAATAAATTTCATTATCTTATTGAAATTAATGTTTAGTCTAATTGAAGTAAATTAAAGTACCTATTATTAGATAAAATTATTTTTATTTTTATTTTAATATATTTTTTGAATTAAATACATTATAAACATATTATTATTGTATGAAATAATCATAATTTTTATTGCAAATCTTAAAAAAAGCTAAAAAAAAAGTAGGGGCTCCGCGATAAAAGAGGCTACCAAAAAGGGTTCCGTGGATAAAAAAAAGTTTAAGAAACGCTGCTCTAGATGGTAATTTAGAGAGAGCTTTTTTTCTGAATTTCTCAATATTTGGGAAAAATTTCCCAAATTTGATAAAAAAGACTTGGAAACTTTCTTTTTTCAATTTAAACTTTGTAAAAATTTTAACATAGACAAAAATATGAAAAACATTTTATTGCAAGAAAATTTTGAAAATGTGAAAAAAAATTGTTGCAAAGTTTTTTCTAATACTTTTCTCAGTTCATAGTGAAATATAAAACAGACCAAGTAAAAATAAATTTATTTTGTTCTCATAACAAACTCAATAATTTCTAAGTAAAATTGTCTTGAAAATAAATTGAAGCTTCATTCAGAATTGTCTTATTGAAAACAATTTATTTTTTTTTTTTTTAAATGCAATACATCCACAAGAATATTCCACCTGAAGTGCAAAGAACTCCCTAAGATATTATAACCAATTATAATTGGTAATAATAAATAATGAGTTAAAATTTCATATATTTTATAACATCTAGAGATGTAAGTTTGGTTTACTGTAATAATGTCCCATTATTTCTACAATATACATCTCTCGTTGATCTCAAGTAAAGATGATCAAACTTTTGTTCAATATATGTTATGCATTTCATCTGAGACTGTCACTTCTAATGGTCCTTTTACTTATTTTATATTTTGTACAGCTTCTTTTATGAAATCTAAACATTAAACTTAGGTAATTTTTCGTGGTTCCAACTGTTTTATAATAAACTCCAGAAATCTATAGTTCACCAAAATTTAAATGATATTGTTGTTAAATGATCCCTGTTTAATAGTCCATTTTCTTTCTGAATAAAAATTGCTGAAGTAGATCAAATGTTCATTTAATTTTTTTAATTTTTATTATATATAAAATAAATATACTGAGATAACAATTAAATATATATATATATATATATGAATAATGCATTTCTTGTTTATACCTAATCTAAATACATATATATTCGCATGTCAATTACAAAGACATGTTTTTGATTCGGAGTGTTGAGAAGCTAGTGTTTTTACAATGATGTTTATTTTTTATGTATGAACATGTTTTTATATAGAAATGTTTGTCCAAAAGTTTTGACGAACAACTTTTTGAATCAAAAATTTTTTTAGATAGTACATTTGAGAGGTCATTTTTCTTCTTTTAAATTTATTAATTTAATTGTTTTAAGTATTTTTAGTTTTTACTATTATTTATTTTTTTTAATTCAAACTTTATGAAAATTTAAATATAGATAGACTATAATATAAAAATATTTTTGTGAAAGAAAATTTTTAGTATGTGAAAAAAATGATTCAATTTTTTTTCTTAACACTTTCTCAAAAAATTGTTTTTTTCCCTATTCTCGGTTAGTTGTTGAATATAAAACTGGCGGAGTAAAAAATCATTTATTTTTTGTAATATAGGTTATAAATTATAATAAATTTAACAACTTTTAAGTAAAATTGTTTTGAATAACATTGGCATAAAATGGAATAAAAATTTTGACGAAAATAATAATTTGTTTGATTTTGTGCCCTTTAGTGGTAAAAGCCTCTTGTAATTTAAAAATTCTTAAGAGAATGTGAGTAGATTTTGGGGGAAAGATCCCCCAAGTCATTTCCGCCTATGTTGAATCAACTGAAGCTCTGCATAGAATCATTATATCGAAGGAATGATTATCACGTCTTCAAAATTTATCATAGGTATCAGTCTCTCCCAATGTGATATTGTGCGAAGTATTACTCCAGTATTTTTTTTTTTTTTTTTTTTTTTTGAGGGGGGTCTATAAATAGATTCTGTACACACGAGATCTTGATGTAAACACATATAAAATTTATGTCAAATAAACCAAAAGTGTTTACTGGGATGTTAAATAAAAGTAATTTTATTTTGAAAGGAATCGTTTGAAACAAATTTTGCACTCGTCGGTAAATTGTACTTGATAAAAATACGTATTTAGATATAAATCCGAGCCCTAGTTACCCATCGTACCCTCATTACCCCCTTATAATAGGCCCTGCCCACCATCCACCGTTTTGGAAGTGTTACTTGTGTGACATCCGACTTCGTGTCCAAACAGTGTTGCAGGTGCAGGTCATCGGCTGGAGTGGCTTCCACAGCTGTTTCCGCAACCGTCACCACGTGAACCGTTTTCCGATCGATGATTGCAAAACCGAGGGGCGGCTTTTGATGTTTAGACACGTTTACTGCGATGTTGTTCGTGACCGCCGAAGCGGTACCCTTGATACAAATCTTTCTCTCCCTGCTGTAAATCATCGTCACGGCTGCAACGAGTCTTCCATACAATTATTATTTATTATTATTATTATTTATTTGCATATATCAACGAGTAAACACCCTTTTTAAAAAAAAAATATTGTAGAGTTTAACATAATATACTGCATAAACGTTTAATAAAATTAGAACTAGTAAGAAAACAAAAACAAAAACAAAAAAGAAGATAGAGAAAAACATAGAAAATAATAATAATAAAAGATAGAATTTTTAAACTGAGATAACGTGAGATGAAAAATATCCGCTTCCCTTGGTAACCGGGACTGAGGGACGTATTTAGGATTGTTGTTCAAAGGGGGCTAAAATTAAATCTGATTATAAAATTCGTAATTAATGATGCTATTCATCTATTAAAATAGCATTTAATTATTGCAGTTGGAGGGGGGGAGGGCTAAAACTACTCTTTGGAGGGGCTTAGCCGCCCTAGCCCTCTCTTAAATACGCACCTGCTTGGTAACTTATTTACTTCATCAGAGATTCGATTTACTGCAGAACCTTGTTTTCTATTAGTTTTTGAAAGAGGAACGTGTAAGATATATTTGAAGTCTTTTTGGTTCTGGTGGGTATTTATTGTATAAGTATTGTTTTTTGTTATTATTAAAATTTTTTTTTTTTTTTTCTGAAAAACCGTCGTCTCACAAAGTTTACTACATGATGAATATTAATAATCATAGTATGCGTTTAATATGTTTCGTACCCAAATTTTATATTTTTCCCCTTCTTTTTGACCCCACTACAGCATTGGAGTGTCAATAGCAGCGGTTCCCAAACTATTTTTATCCAAGCTTCCTTAAAAATGATAATTTTTCTCAGGCCTCCCACGGATAATACAAAACGAAATAAGTTACTTAAAAAATTTACAAAAACAGTTCCTCAGCATATTGTTATTTTTATGTTTAAATTTTTACGTTTGTATGACCAAAAAAACAGTCTTTGAGACTGTATTACCTATATTTTAATTTTGTGTAATAGGTACGAAATATTAAATAATGGTGCTTGTTTTCCGTATACATACTATTTAGTCCTAAAATTATGATATTGACATATTATATACTTAATTATCGCTCCACGTAATTTCTTTTTCTCGTCTGGTTTGAACCGACATTTTTATTTTAATACAACAACTTCAAAAAATCCATCTTTGTACGATAGATAACCGAGCTTTGATTGACTTAGTCACTTGTGAGGAAAAAATAATATCAAAAAAATATTGACATAGAGTCAGGTTAAAAGATATTATATTGGTTACCTTTGTTTAACGTTTGAGGCCCTCTGTGGACCAAATCATTCAAAGATAAAAATATTGTTAGGCGAAAGAGGAAACTCGTGCTTGGTCATAGAGCGCATTGAGTGACTTTGTCATTTGGCCGAACTAGAGTTTCTCTGACACCGAGAAATAATATTTTATGTCGTTTAACGGAAGACTTTTAGGTCACGCTGTATACGATACTATTCAAAATCTGACAAAAAAAGACTCGAAAACCATCATTTTTTTGATCTAAACTTTATGGAAATTTAAACACAGATAAACAATAATAATATGAGAAACATTTTGACGCAAAAAAATTTTGAAAATATAAATAAAAAATTTGGGCATTTCTCTAACACTATTTTTTCTTTTTCTTTATTTATTAGATTTAAAGCCGGACATATTTCACACCACGGATATTCTTCACTCTTCGGGTCAGATACTGGGTGTGGGTGTGTTGAAAATGAGACGAGACTATTATTGTTCTTTATATTATTTTAACTTCCTTCATTCAGAATCGTATTATTGAAAAAATGATTTATCGTTTCTTTAAAATTCTACACACCCCACTAAGAGTATTTGAGCTGAGGAGCGAAGAATATCCGTGGTACGTAGTATGCCCGGATTTCTTGTCTATACTTTACTCTTTAAAATTATATTAAATTAAGACTATGATTGTTAATTATTAGCTATTTCGCATATTGTGATTATTAATTATAATTATAGGAAAAATATCCAAATATTGAAGAAATATAATTCTATACTTTATATTAAATTGTGCTATACTTAAAATAAAATGATTCATGAGCCATCACAGATATAAATATAATTTTTAAGTGTATTTCGATACAGAGGTTATGGTAAAAATTTTAATTTAATTATTTCATAGAATTTTGTTAATCTCTCTTCGTGGTAGACACGAGGTGATTCTATAAAAAGAACTAGCGATTCAATAAGTCTAGAAAAATTCGGTACATATTTTAGTAGGGCATAATTTTCTTAAATATTATTCGTTGTAACATTGTTTTATTTTATAACAAGAGTACAAGACCCTCCCCGAGGTTTTCTTTTCAATCTTCGCTGGGCATGTATCTAGTTATTATTATGACATATTAACACCGATTGATTTAATCTGACTTTAAGGATTACAAGTGTAGGTAGTACTACTGAATAATATGCCGTGTCGCGAGGCAACCTGAATGTCAAACAATCAACAGAGCATCCATTTTATTTTAAGCAATCGGTTCTCTCTTTCTCTCTAGAGTGTACCTATTACATACAATATTTTAAAATAATATATAAGTTATTTTTATTGTGAGAATCCAAAATTTGGTTTAGATGCTAGTTGCTCTCAACAATTCTTTTAAACAGGAATCGTAATGACCACCCCCCAATTTCTACCTAAACGCACCATAGTTTCACCGTTTATACCGTGAGTTTACAAAATCTATTTAAATATTTCGTTTTAAATCGATGTTTATGTTTTATAATGTAAAAAAAAAAACGCCAAAATCACAAGCCTTGCCTTTATATATATATATATATATATATATATATGATGCATTTTCAGCATTATGCGGTGCACATTATCGATAGGCTACACTACGCATTTACTATTTTCTATAATAATTATAATACATTGTCAATGAAATATTAGTATTATTATAGGTACAGAATTGATAATATTAAGTAAAAATTTGTGAAAAATGAGAATAGTGAAACCGTGACTTTATTATTATTCACCACAATGTAGTTCTTATATTTTGTGAGTTTCGAATGTGGACGAGTGCAGAGTGCAGAGACAATAAGATGCAAATATATGAAGCACGTACTACACTTCGTAAAAATATTATCTATTACCTGCAAATATAATAAAATTAATAATCTGTCAAATATTAATTTGCAGACGTAAGTAAGTTGCTCAGCAATAACTTTCTAACGTTTACATGTGATAAGAAAGTTCATATCGGGTTTATAACCGCGATCACTGAAATAATAGATAATAACAGGGTTGTTACGCAATTAAATTTTTCAAATTCCCCGACTTTTCCAGGTTTTCTATGCTTTTTATAAAAAACATTTCCAGTGTTATACACCCATAATTCATAAACCATACAAGTATTTTTTAGATTCTGCGTGGAATGAAGAAACTAGTGATTTAAAATGATGTCATTATTTTTTTTTCTGTAAACATTTTTGGATCCTATGGAAATACTTGTCCAAAAATTTCTAACAGCAACTATAGAGACCACAATATTGGTAGTTTTAAGAGGTCATTTTTCAAAATTTGTCAAAAAACACACTGTATCCATCTTTTTTTTTTTAAATTCGAACTTAATGAAAATTTTAATTTAGATAGACAATAGTATGAAAAATATTTTGAAGGAATAAAATAAAATATATACATATTTTTTTTATAGATTAGAAAAATGTAAAACTAAATGAATTACGTTCACAGTATAAGTAAACTTTAAAAGACCTACATATGGTATACCTTAACTATAAATAATTTTTCAGATTTTCCAGACAATATTGAAAAATTCCTCGACTTTTCTCTGTTTTCCATACCCTAATTAAATTTCCTGACATTTCCAGGTTTTCCAGTGGCGTAACAACCCTGAATAAGTACCAGAGCGCGGACCATGTTACGAAAAACGAGCCGATTTTATGAACGTTACACCCACTATCGAAGGGCAATTTGTTTAATATAATATAATATACTATACTATAAAATTTTTTGACAATTTTTTTTTTGTAGTCCATTACTTTGCATTAGATTAGTCTATTACATTACCATGCAATTTTTGTCGACTTTACATAACACAGAAACTAATGGGTCTTATGACCGGTCGAGTTAGACATCAAAAGTTTTGTTTAGATGTGGATTTCAGGTCGATATATTTTAATATTCTGAAAATTTTTTTAAAAGACTTAATATAACTTAAAATATTAAAAAAAAATCTTTTAATTCGCGGGATTTGTGTACAGCTGTTTTTTCCAATACATTCATAATTAACTAACCAAAAAGTGTAAAAACTACAAAATATACCAAATAAAATGTTGTGTACAGAATCCTTCAGTCACAATACAAATTTTTGGTCCAAACTAGCTATTTTTTGAACCAATCAATAAAAATATGCAAATGCATAAACAATTTCGGCCTTTATTATTATCTATCTCAGTGACCACGATTATAGATACTATAGCATAGAACCACGCAGTGGCGCACACCTAATGGTGTTAACATTTTATTAAAAAAAATTCGGATTTACTTAGCACCATGGGTATTTTTCGATCCTTGGATTAAAATTTCTTCAATAAAACGATTCTGTGTATAGCTTCAGTTTATTCGAGACAATATAACTTAAAAGTATCTGCGATCTGCTATTACTTTTAGGTATTGCATCTCATTTATTAGATATTTTCATTACTTCATTACAAAGACAAATGGCAATGAATATCGAATGTGTTTTTAATGGACCAAATATTGTGGCTATCTAAGTGATCAATTATAGTCAACACACAATTTACCAAACAATAAAAGTTATATGTACAATAAAAGGACGTACTTAGACCCTTAGCCCTTGGGTAATCTTTGCTCCTCAAGTGGGATACTATTGTATGTGTATTGAATTTTAAAGAAACAATATATAATTTATTTAGTAAGATAATTCTGTGCGGAGCTTCTGTTTATTCAAGAATTCAAGATAATTTTACTTAAAAATTATTGAGTTTGTTATTATGACAATTTTTTTAATTTTTACTCGGCCAGTTTTATACTTCACTATTAACTGAGAAAAGTAAAAAAAAGAAAATAAAAATAAATATCGATGCTTAAGTGAAAAAAACAGTTATTACAAATTGATATTTTAATATATCCCATTTAATACACCTACTGGACAGTTGGCACTTAATGCGGAATTGATGGCTTTTAGCAGTAAAAAGCTGTTTAAAATGGTTATGCCATGGAACATTTTATAGTTGCTCATGCGCGTTTTAAATAGTGAATTCCTGCATTTAGACCATGGACTAAGATAGAATCTATCTTAGTCCATGATTTAGATTCTTATCGTATACTGTGCTTAGGTTTGTGTTATAATGTGTGTATCTGTGCTTAGGTATAGTGGTGTCAACCTACCCACACTTGTGGTATACACTGGTATATACTTTTTCTGTAATAATAATTATTAGTACTTTAATAAGTATAGGGACTTATACCTAGCAACAGTTAAGCAAATAGCAAATAGTTCTATATTATTATTATATTAATATTTTAATTTCTTAAATTTTGAGCCCTTAAAAACATTACAATCGAATGAATAATTGTAGATTTTCAGGAGACAGATTCGATAATGCACATCTCTAAAATATTGTAGTGTTAGTAAATAAAATTGCTTCGATCGAGTAGTATACGACATCCCGAATCGGTTTGTGATTCTATCGTTGGAACTATTTATATCTACTTATGTGATATTATTTTAATAAAAGTTCATTCAATGGTGTGATTCTGGGGCAACTCTCATGAAATATCTCAACAGTATCAATATCATCACTGTGTCCCTTTATAAATTAGATAGACAAATATCAGATCAGATAATATCCGAAGGTGAATGAAAACTGTCAATAAAATATTAAGATTTTATAATTGTTTTGTAATATACTGTAAAGTAATAACTATTAAATTACCTATGTTTTAACTAGTTAAATCATATTTTAGGGGTTCACTTATAACATTATCGCAGTACACTCTTTGAGAAATATAAATACTGCTCTAAAGTGTATACTTTACTACTTTACAGGAACTTAATAAAGCTAAAAACAGTTAATATATATATATAAATATTTCATATAATTCAATGAACAAAAATTTACAAAATAGTTGAAATCAGGTTTTTTGAGATATTGGTACTTGTTTGTGAAAACTATATTTTGAATAACTCTAGATTGTTGAAATCGACTTGTTTAGGTTTTTGTGTGAAAATGTGATTTATTTAAATGTAAATCTGTATTGTAGAACAGAGGCAATGAGTGATATGGAAGAAATTGAAGTTGAGCGTGAATCTTTAAACTGATCACGTGCTTTTACGTGATCAATAGTAGGCTTTTTAACTACTTTTTTGTGACCTTAAGTTTTGTCTTTTTTTGATATTTCCTTGTGGTTTTTTTTTTTTCTGTAAAGAAGCCTTTTTTGATTTATTTTGTGGACCATCTTTTAATTGTTTTTGTGAAGAAACTTTTCGTCGAATATAAATTCTTTGTTTAGGGCTTCTTTGTTTTTTTGAACTTTTTTTTTTCAATAAAATTCGATACCCTTCTGATGAAGAAGTAGCTGATGCAATAGACTCATCACTTAAGTATTCTGTATCATTAGTTCCATTTTTCCTATTAACTTCAGATAATTTATTATACTCATTAGTGTCCATGTTAACATACTTTAAATCTTTAGTTTGTATTAAATTTCTACCCATAAATGTATCCAGATTATCCAAGTAAAATTGACATTTTATTTTCAATTTTGGCCATTCTAGGTTCCAGTTAAACGAACCATAACGAGGATAATTTAGAACTGAAATCAAATTTTGCCGACTGGCTAGTGTTAATGGATCTGGTAAATTATCAAGGTCGCGACATATTATGGTGTAACTATCATTAATGCCATAAATGATCTCAGTCTTTGAATTTTGATCAAACTTACAGGTTTTAGTATTGCAATTCCTTTGTACATTAGAATTGATTGGTTTAATATTCTTAATAGATCCATTTTTAGGTTTATCACAAGAGTTTTTAGAAACATCAGTCATATGTTTTTCAGACAATTTATCACTTTTGATCATCAATTTTTGTAATCGATCCATGTGATCTTTCGATGGCTTATCACTGGAATTTTCAGAAACGTCAATTAAATGTTCTGAACACAATTTACCACTTTTGACGGCCAAGTTTTGTATCTGATCCATAAGACCTTTTGAAGGCATTAATGAAAATGCACTTAAAATACATTCTCGTTTAATACTTACAATGTCTTCAAGTAGACTAGCCAATTTCAGATAACCGTGAGTGAGCTCAGTTAAAGAGTTCACTAAGCATTGTTTATCCTTTGTCAGTTTGTTAATTTCTTTTTCATTTATATTAGTCTTTAAAGCTTTGATATACATTTCCAAATACAATGACAGAGGAAATGTTGGACCAAACTGTAAACAGAAACAGGTTTAAAAATATATTACCAGATATGCATATATATATATATATATTCAATTTCATACATCAATAATAAATTAGTTTAAAATAAATATAATCTAAACCAATATATCCAATAGAAAACATTCAACAGATTTGAGAAATATTACTTTCTTGGAAAATTAATATTTTTAAGCAGTTTTTAAATAAAAATCATATTAAAATTTTTTTGTACATTAGTTTTTACCAAATAATAATATATTAGCATTAAATTTATAATATAAATGATTAACTACTTTTTTGGTTTGGTATTTGGTCCCGGTTCCTTTTGATTTTGAAATAAAATATACGACTCCCATATGAACATTTAAAATAAACATTTTATTATTATTTTATCATTTTAATCTAATTTTATTTAATTATAAATATGTAATGTTTATTAATAGGTAATGGGAAATATATTTATTATTTTTTGTTTGAGATTTATTTTTTTACTATTAAAATTTTTAGTTTCCACTGTGAACGCAGTTCCCTTAATAATAACTGATGACGCCCCTGGGAGCCAGGTTGAAAATCACTGCTCTAGGTAATCAGTATCAACTTCATCTCTGTCAAATGGATGTTCATACAGTATGTCTAAATGGATATTTAAAATAAAATCTGTGTATGCTTCAATCCGAAGGGTTTGAAACTGCTTCAAAAGCAGTATGTAAATTTACCCCTCAATATATGGCTTGAAGCAGGCGTCCTGCTGTTGGAATAAAAGGTTTAATAGTTTTATCATCAAACAAGGGTTTAAAAGATGTAACTCTAACAGTTGTTTGTATACAAAACGGGTATTATTTCCTCAGGGGTATTATTTTCACGGGTATTTTTTACATAAGATATTTTTTCCTTGAGTATTTTTACTGGATACCGTACGAAGTATATTGGCTCTTTTTACTTACATTTTCTAAAACTATGTCGCACATTGCATATAAGTACTGTGACTTTGGTGCAAGGTCCATAAATGATTTAATCAATTCTATTGACCATGAATTATTCACATTTGATTTGAAGTTTGATTTCATCAATTTCGACATAAAAATACACCATATTGTAAATAATTCATAGAACTGATCAAACAAATCAGGATTGTTGAAATTATTAATGACAATGAAACATGCAGCTAATTTATAGACTATTGCTAAATTTTCACAAATTCTTGGTCGGTTTTCCTGTAGTATTGCCAAAAGACTATTAATCTTACTAGAATAACTTTTCAAAAGAATCTTGTCATTATTTTCAGAAATAAATTCATTTAGCTAAAAATAAAAAGAAATTTTAAATTTAGTTAGTGGATATTACTTATTAGTTACATATACTTGTAATCAATGACATAAACATACTTCATCACTGAGTTTTGTCTTCATATTTAATAGATGAAGGCAACCAAAATAAATATTTCTGATAAATTCAATATCTTCTTTTTTTAAATGATATCTAATTTCTTCGTTCTCTTTGTACAAGTTTAATACTAATGATGACAATTGTAGAGCTTCTGTTTCACAATTTCCTTCACAAAGTATTTTTAAACGTAAAGCAATTATATCACTTTTTTCATACTCAATGAAGTCAAAAACTAAAATTTTTTTATATATTATAAGAATATTTCTACATGAACATTACTCAAATTAATTTATATTATAAATTAGATAGGTATTATATATATATATATATGTTATGCCCTAGTTGTGAAATTGCACATTTCATGGAATGAGAAATTTTTTGCTCAAGTTTATCAAATGTACAGTCGATAAAGTTATTTCATGAATTGGGCAAATTTTTATTATTATTTTTATTTTTATTATTTTTTATTATTATTGCACATTTCACGAAAACTGGGCAAATTAAACACGAACCCAATTGGACAACAAATTATAGGTATTAAGTAACAAGTTATATGCAGTCGATTATTATCTAGTTTGTATGTAGGTACCATGCAGGGAGAATGTGTGATAACCATGATTAAAATGTAAACAAATTTTAGTGTTATTTTTAAACTTATTTGTTTGGAGACATATTTGAATAATATTACAATTTTATTGTTTATTAATTTATTTTTATATTTTGAACAAAAATAAATAAAAATGTATGTTTTTACAATGATGTTTTTCTTCTTTTTCTGGAAATACCTTTTTGTATAGATATACTTGTCCAAAAGTTTCGATCAATTTCTCTATAGAACTGGAATCGTACTCAGATGGTACTATAAATAGGTCATTTTTCCAATTTTTCAATACTTTTTCCAAAAATGGGGAAAAACTGTCGAAAAATTGATGAAAAAACAGCAAAATATGCAATTACCGAAATTTCCGTAAAATTGAAAATTACTTTTTGACATAACTTCTAAAATAATGTAGCTAGGGACTTGAAATTTTCACCAACCATTAAAAATACTTACGAGAACATTTCATAATAATTTTCAAAAAGATTTGATCAATTTTGAGTTGAGTACGGCATTTTTTAAAATTTCTCATTTTTTGTTAGTTTTTATGTAATAAAATTTTCGATTTTTGATATTAAGACTTGAAAATTTAATATGATCTAACTGATATATATATGTCTAATTGATCTGAAAAAATCTCAAAAATCGTTAGGTTAGGTTACACTTTTTTAATAAAATATATTGAATTTTTTTTAATACAAAAATTATTGCGTGCCCAATTCATAAAATGTGCAAAAAATGATAAAAAATTTGCTTAGTTCATGAAATGACCCCATCGACAAACCATTTAATAAACTGAGAAAAAAAATCACGTAACACACATATACATATATATTAAATATATTTTATCTAAAATATTACCTTCTTCTGATGATGGTTTTCCATAAAATAATATTGGTAAATAATGATGACTCCAAGGTTCTTCTATTAAAGACAGCAGAAAATGACAAGATTTGACTGCCTCTGGATGACATTTCATATCTTGCAAAACATGTAAGGTTTTATTTAAAACGTCTTTAAAGTTATTTTTAGTAGCTTCATCAATGTCATCCCAACTACGATCCAAAATCAGTACAGCCAATTCGCTGGAAAATGAGAAAATAGTTATCTAGTGATAATCAACAGCTATATTGATATATGCAACATATTTTATTAAAAAGCAATAAACATGCTTATTCTTTATATTTATTTCCAAAAAAGTAGAGAAATTTTAATTTCTATAACAGCAGATATTTTTAAATTCTAAATCAAGCAAAAAAGCTTATGATTTTACAATGATGTAAACTATATTATTATTATAATTAAACTTTGACATGTATTTGCACACTAAAACATGTACACAAAAAAAAGATAATAATAAATAAATAAATATACAATATTGTAAAAACACCAAGTTCTTTGTTCCGCTCAGAATCTAAAATTATTTATAGTCATTAAAAATCAATATGAATTGTACCTAACTGCATGATGTATAAATACGTGGGTTCCAGCAAATAAATCACTATGTTTTTGGATACTCTCAAGACAATCATTCCAAATGAGCATTGCACTTGTTACTTTGGATTTATAGCTATCTTCTGTGTAAGTAGTTGTAATTGATTCAAGTACCTAAATTTTAAAATAAAAACTAAGAATTAGTAACAATGTTATAATATAAATAGTATATTTAGAACTTTTTTCACTTGTTTCTTACAAGCATGTACATAATTAGTTTATTATCAAATTACTTTTGAAAACATCATAAATTATTACATTTGAAAACCTCAAAGGTTGGACTCTATGGCTACAATAAAGGTATAATAGATTAACAAGTACAACATACTGTTAACCCTTAAGTATATTTTATTTGTCATTAGGTATAAAAAAATAAAAACCTTTATAAAATTGTTTATGACAAAATATCCTATCAATAAATCCATTTCAGTGTTTATTTCAGACTTAATTCTTCGGGAGGGTGATCAAACATTTTCGAGGGAGGGGGGACCTTAGTATATATGCATAGTTATTTTCCGGGGGAGTACACATTTTTCTCTGGGGAGACAGTCTCCTATGGTCACCCCCTGAAATAAACACTGATTCATATTCAAAAATCGTTAGTCAACTTTTTTTTTTATACCCGTTTGAAGTTAGAATTTCGACTGAATTCGTTAGTTTTACTTAAAATTACGCACTTTAACGTACATATAAGAAAATTGGTTTAACCGATTGTTTTGAAATTTGGTGCCTAGATAGAAAATTTCATTGCGAATATTTTGGTGCAATAAAATTTCTTACAGACAAAGAATTAAACATTTTACAAGGGTAAGACTGAAAAAACTCAAAGAAAGTACGGTATTTGTTATTCGCTTATCTTATCGTACGTATTTTTCGATGCTAAATTTAATACGATTCAAGTCAGTTATTCATGAAAACATTTTTTATGTAACTGTTATATTACTAAAAATATAGAATTAGCTTAAAAATTAGTACCTAAGTTTAATTTCTTTTAACATATATACATATTTTACAAATTATAAAATATGTAGGAACCACAAATTTACATGGAAATTCTTTCTATCAAATCCACATAAAATCTGAAGACAGCTGAGTTCTATGAAGTGTTTTTTTTATGCCTGGAATAGTATCTATAATCTATAAGAGCTTATGTGACAAAATTTAACACTCTTTAAAAGGCCCGGTTTCATCATAGTAAGCCATGAGTACATAGGAAAGCGTTAGTGATGGCGGCAGCAGCGAGCATCAAGTGTCAATAGTGCGCACACCAAAGAGTGTTTGCGACTAGCGTTAACATAATATTAATTTAAAAATTACACCAGTAGCAAACACGACATGATCAAAAGTAAGTTTGTTAGCCACTCTATCGGAGACTTCGTACCTTTAAAAAAATTATATTTTAAAACTTAAGAAACACAAAGGAATACACTCCACTAACCGTGCTCATACAGTTTTTGGTGAATTACATCATTTATAAGTGGACCTAAGAAATGATCATTCTAGTTTCTGTCAGTATTTAAGAAAGTCAATGGGAATTTTCGATTTTATTTTGAGAAAAGTTGAAAGACGACTGCTAAAACATAAAACAAATTACAGAAATCCAATTTCACTAACAGAGCGATTGTATACAACATTGAGGTAAACATATTAACTTAAACTATCATTTATAAAACATTTCACATACAAAATCAACACTACTAGATTAAATCGTGTGATTTCTTTGTATTTAATGATATTAAATTATAGTTATTTTGGCTACAATTTATTTGCTTTTTTTTTAAACAAAAATTAAACATTTCTAAAATTTACTTGCTTTAACGATGTAACTAATTTGTGCCAAAATTATTTTATATTTTGAAAGTAATAATTTATGAATTTATGATTTGAAACAAATAATTTTGCTAAATTAGCCAGTTTCTATTAATATAATAATTAATAGCTACCTACTAACCTTGAGTATATCAAAATATGATGGTATTAAATATGGAATAGGCTGTTTCTCTGGTTTTGTAATACACTCAATTTTTCTATGATTTTCGTACATTGCAACCTGAAACGAAAAAACACAGTTTATTAGAATGTAAATAAATCAAATGCTTTATAAAAATTGTGTCTGGTGATATAACATTATACTGTATATAATTTTATAATATAGTTATAACATTTTATTATACAGTTTTTATACTAACACTAAGTGTTAGCACAAGTTATGTTTAATAAAAAAAATATTAATCGTCTATTACAGGATTTAAATGAGATAAAAACCAATGATAAACCACAATATGAAAAAATAACTAGGATATAATTTGCATCATGGGTATTTTTTGTATTTTGGATGGTATACTTTTGGTGGGTATGTTGAATTTTAGAAAAACGATAAATCATTTATGCAATTTAACAATTCTGAGTGAAACTCCAGTTAATATACAATACAAGGGCTTATTTAGGATTTTCTCAAGGAGGGGGATATGAAAATTATTTTTTTCTTGATAAGGGCCTCCTTATTTAATAAGAGTAATAGTAATACATATTATAAATTGCCGTAAATATATATTGAACATTATTAATATGAATATTATAATAATGATAATAATAATATAATTTGAAATATATAATGTCGCTGAAAAAATCATACAAGTAGATCAAGTTTTTATATTCTAAACAAATTGAAGAGTATATTGGCTTTATAAATCTGTGTTTTTTTTTCGTATGCATGAAAATAATTTTTCGGATAGAGATACTGCTCCAAAAGTTTTGATCAGTAACTTTAAAGATCAGAAATGTTGTCTATTTGGTACTTTTAAAAGTTAATTTTTCAAAATTCCCAATAATTTTTCCAAGCGCATGCCTAGACTAACCAAAAATTGACAAAAAACGGTAAAAAACGTCATAAGCAGAATTTTCATAAATTCGATTTTATTTTTTTAACACAACTTCAAAATTAATGAAGCTAGACAATTTTAACTTGCACCAACTACTAAAAATAGTCACGCGCATACCTCTTAAAATTTTAAAAACATTTGACCGATTTTAAGGTAAATACAACATTTTAAAAATTTCGGAAATTTTTTGTTAATTCATAAAATTTTAATGTATGGATATTAAGACATGAAAATTTAATACAAATATATTCATGTGTATTCCCAACGGCACTGAAAAATCTCAAAAATCTTTAGTCAAGTTTTTGTTTTACAACTGTTTAAAGTTGGAAGTTGGAACGCGAATCGTCGTGGCCGGGGACTTACCTTGTGAATAGACCCCAAGTACGAACCACCACCGCACTCGCATGTTGCATTCAAAATGGTATCGTTGTCCAAGATGTCCACAGTTCGGGACAAGGCCGAGACCCACTGGTCGGTATGGCGCACGATCTTGACAGATTTATCGAATGGCGAGGACGGATATAACGGAGGGTCATTAGGGGGACAATCACCGCTGGACTTCCCAGCGCCGCGTACCGTTCGGCGGCGGCGACGACGTTTCTGCGACGAGCGGGCGGTGACATTGGACTTGGAGAATGCTTTGTCGGCGGGATATAAGTTGTTAGCAAAGGAGTGCGATGAAACGGTGCTCGTGGGTAAAGGGTGAGATGACGAGCCGACGTCATAAGGCCCGGAATGGGCGGAATGTGACGGTTGACTTGACATGAAGCTCCGGCAACGAACAGACAACAGGAATACATAAGAGAATGACTACACGCTTCACGCGTGTCTATGACTACACGTGCGAGCGACAACGCGCGACACGGCTGATCGTGTGTTAACAACACGGTTGTTCACTACAACCGTGGTTAATAGCTTAGATAATACATGTGTGTTGTGTTATCTAAGGTCATGGTTAGGTGACTAACCATGTCTAAGGTTTATAGTGTATACAGCTGCTGTGTAGTGTGTACTAACACTATAGTGTTCATATAATTAACATTAGCAGGACTGGAAACGGGCCTTAATCAGTGTATTACGAAAAATTAATGAGCGATCGTGGCACTATCTATTAGGTATTTCTGAAAAATTTTTATAAGTCCCTAAATACAGAATCTATGGAACAAATTTCGATACCAAGAGTATCTGATCCGAAGAGCGAAAAGTATCCTAGATGCGAAGTATGTCCTACTTTCTTGTTTATACTTAACTTCTTAAATAATAAATGTGTATATTATGAATATGTATAATAATAATAATTTTGATTGCTCTAACTTGGTCAATGTTTATTAAACTTTGATATATATATTTTTCATTTAAATTAATTTTTTTTAATGAAATGGCTATTTTAAATTTTCAAAAAGTGAATTTTTATATTTAATCTTTTTCTAATCCATAAAATTGTAATTTGCGTGAGGATTTATCTCTAAAACACCACATTCAAAAATATTGGTATGCCACAGAGATATTAAAGGTAGAACAAGACTTTAGCTAGGATATATGCCTTCATCCTTCTATTAACATTGATCCTAAAATCAAAAAACTGACTCTAAATTACCAACTACAACTTATTTACTTTTATTTGTATGCTTTGTTCATATTTTGTATTGAACATCTTCAATAGTGAAATATTTGAATATGTTTAATTCTATTAAAATATAATAATTTTTAATTTTACATATTATTTAGTTCCATTTTCCAATTAATAGACTGTAAACTGTACTTATTATTTTTAAAATTAATTATGATTTATAATATGATACTTCTACTGATACTAAAATTATATTACTTATATAATACATTTATAAATATTATATTATTTAATCTAAAACAAAAATAAATTTATATTTTAAGGTACATATTAATAATTAAGTTGTAGCTATGTTAAATTATTCAGTATTAAAAGAAATTATATTCAAGTACAGTTCAAAACTTTAAAGTTAATTAGTTATGATAAAAACTTCATACATAATATATGTAAAACTAAAAAAATCTTTAGTATTGAGTTAAATTTTAACTCATTGATTTGTATATTTTATAAGAATAATACTATTAATGGTAATACAGAAGGTACTCAAAGATAAACAACAATAAAATAAAAATCTTTACTTTCACAATGAAATATTTAGAGTAATTTGAGATTACAATATTAAGATTTTGTGGTAAATATTAGGGTAGGCGACATAGACAAATAATATACGTAGGATATAGATATACTTATAGCTAAATAATAAGATAATAATAAAATAATAAGTTATTTAGCCATTTATTTAACTGTCATACATTAAAATTGTTCTAAATGATTCCTATGAAACTGATGAATATTGATGAATAATAAAAAAGTAAAGTACCTAAAGTAAAATAAAGTAAAGACAAGAAAGCTGGACATACCTTAAATATTTCTGAATATTTACTTAACTTTTTCTTAAAATTATTTAAAGTACAATTTATAAATATCAAAACTCAAGGATTTATTTCAGTTAAAATATAACTAAAATAATTCGTAATAAATATCACAAGTCCAATTTATAAATACCAATTAATAGTTTTAGTTGAAATTATACTAAGATTTTTCAAAACATCGTTTATAAATCTAGCCGATGGTGTTAGAAAAATGTCCAAAATTTATTTTTTCAAATTTTCTTGCGCCAAAATGTTTCTCATATTATTGTCTGTCTATGATTAAATTTTGATAAAGTTTCGATCAAAAAATGATGGTTCCGGGTCTTTTTTTTTGTCAATTTTCTGGTAGTCAAAAAAAAAAAAAAAAAATTGAAGAACTAAGAAATTCAAAAAATGACATCTCTAATACAATTGGTTCCACCTTATTCTGTGGTTTTATCAAATTTCCCGCAAAAAAATACTCGTTTATGATTGGTTCCACCTTAAGTGTGTTATCTATATCTTAAATCGTAGCCGATTGTGCGTTTGATTAACCTTGGTAGATAGTAGATACTCATAATTCCTAGTATCAAGCATGGTCTCTGCAGTTGCATTATATTATGTCCATGTTTTCTGTTAATATGTACTCTGTTTTTCCTTAATACAATAAATTTAATAGTTATTTTCGTGATCGACTGACTATACCTTCGTACAAAGTAATAATCGAGTTAACCGGACAAAATGAGTGGCCGACAAGTGGGTTCGCTAACGGACGATTTGTCTCACGTTGAGTTCGAAACTAGCGAAGATGTCGAGGTGCTGTCCACGTTCGATAGCATGGGTCTTCGCGAAGACCTTATTCGTGGTATATACTCGTACGGTTTCGAACGGCCTTCTGCGATTCAACAACGTGCCATAAAGCCCATGATTAAAGGACGCGATGTCATTGCTCAGGCTCAATCCGGTACTGGTAAAACAGCTACGTTTTCGATTGCAATGCTACAATCCGTAGATACTCAACTGAGAGATACACAAGTGCTATGTTTGTCACCTACTCGAGAACTTGCCGTGCAAATTCAAAAGGTAGTCTTGGCGTTGGGTGATTATCTAAATGTTCAATGTCATGCTTGTATTGGCGGTACAAATCTCGGTGAAGATATAAGAAAATTGGACTTTGGTCAGCACATTGTTTCCGGAACACCCGGACGAGTTTTCGACATGATCAGACGAAAGACGTTGAGAACGCGCAATATTAAAACACTGGTGTTGGATGAAGCGGATGAAATGTTGAACAAAGGTTTCAAGGAACAAATATACGATGTGTACAGATACTTACCACCTGCTACCCAAGTAATTTTAATATCTGCTACTTTGCCCCATGAAATACTAGAAATGACAAACAAATTTATGACCGATCCCATTAGAATTTTGGTAAAACGTGATGAGTTAACGCTCGAAGGTATTAAACAGTTCTTTGTTGCTGTTGAAAAAGAGGAATGGAAATTTGACACTCTATGTGATTTATACGATACACTTACCATAACCCAAGCAGTGATTTTCTGCAGTACTAAAAGAAAGGTTGACTGGCTGACTGAAAAAATGAGAGAATCAAATTTTACAGTAAGCTCAATGCATGGGGACATGCCTCAAAAAGAAAGAGATGCAATAATGAAAGAGTTTCGTGCCGGCCAAACAAGAGTTTTGATAACCACAGATATTTGGGCTCGTGGAATCGATGTGCAACAAGTGTCATTGGTCATTAATTATGACTTGCCAAACAACCGTGAGTTATATATACACAGGATTGGTCGATCTGGACGATTTGGCCGTAAAGGTGTTGCAATAAATTTTGTGAAAAGTGATGATATAAGGATTTTACGTGATATTGAACAGTATTATTCGACTCAAATTGATGAAATGCCTATGAATGTTGCCGATTTGATATGAAAACTATTTGATGTAATTACCAATGCATAACTGTACCAAAATAATTTTTAATTGTATTTATGACATTTATTTTATTACAGTATCATAGCTTTAGTTAGAATAATATTAAGAAAAAAAAATTTTTTTAACAAAAAATGTAATATAGTTACATAAATTAATACTAATTTGTACATTAAGTCAAATTATTTTTAAAATAAATAATTTTTCATAGATATTCGTGTGTTTATTTTTTAAATAAATGATAAAAACTTATTTCATTTTTTCCAGGCATGTTTGCAATATGATCATAGTTCCTATTTTATAGTTATTATTTTTATATAACTATTACTTTATAAATACCTAATTATTATTTTCGAAAAAAATATTATTATTAAATTGTTAAGCGTGTTTTTGATTAAAGTTCTAAATATTGGCATTTGCGTTATTCTAAAACTAGTATAATTGGATTTTTAATAAAAATAATGGTTGAAAATCTTAAATATCCAGTCCTACTAGTTTTGAAGTTTTAACCAAATTCTTAAAATTCAATTTTCATAAAAATACTCAAATGGTTTTACTCAATTTTTCAGTAGTTGGTAATATAATTATTAAAAAGTTTTATATTATTTTTTCGCTTGGTTAGTTTCTAAGGATTTGCCATTCCCTCAAACACATTAAAATTTGTCAACCCGGGACAACTGCCCTTGTTTTCCCCCATTAAATGTGATTCTGCTGATATGGATATAAAAAATACTATTGATTTTTAGTTATTATTAAAGCATTATAATAATTAGTAATAACTTTACATTTTTTATGTTTAAAAACAGTTGTTATTATCTAATTTATGTATAACCTAAGAAAATATCGGAGGACAAAATATAGCTACATATAATTGTTTGTAAGATTCTTACCTTCTACCATAACAAAATAGATGGCAAAATCTATTTTCTAATATCTTTTACGATTTAAGAATTTTTATAATTTCTTGTTCTCAGTGATGATTTTGTAATTTTTTTTAGGGTATACGCATCAGTGGAAAAAGCGGGGGTCCCTCCACCCCAATCCACTCAACTATCCCCCAATTTTTTTTATAAATTGCATTAAGTTAATACTACCAGAGAGGGTTAAATCAAACATAATAATATTTATATACCTCTCCATCATCCATAAAAATTGTATTTATTAAATTATTTCCACCAATGGATTGAGTTCAACTTTTTGTTAATAATTCCATTTTGATTGCTTAATATGAAAAAAAAGTACTTTATATAATGTACTCATATATTATGCTAAAATGTTAATTATAGTATTCTTATAGAATAATTGACTATTTGATAAAAATTTTTTTATTTATTTATTTTTATAAGATGTAAAAATTGGTAACAACCAACGGTGTAGTGGAAACCTAGCTTGCTAGTAGCTATATTGTTTTGAAATTAAAATATATGATAATGAATTATTATTAAACATTATAAAAACCAAAAAATTAACTAAAGATAAAGATATTCATTTCTTTTTGAAAATAGGTAATTAATATTTTATTTAAATTTTTCCTTTGATTGATTTTTAAAGTATACTCGCGTATCTCCAATTGTTTTGTAAGTAATACATAATGTGACCATAATTTTTTTCACTCAAAGCGGCACACCTCTAAATTTTAATAGGAAAACTTTTAAATTTTTTGTGTAAAATGACAATACTATAAAGAGTAAAACACTGTTTGTTTTTATTAGAAAAAAAAAATCATTATTTCTTTTATATAAAAATGAAAACAGAAAACAAAGTTTATAATTATGGATTAAGAATTAAATTATTCGGCTGATTTTAGATTCTGAACGAAGCGAAAAAGCTAGTGTTTTACAATGATACCTATATTTTTTTTTGGTGAACAATTTTCTATGGAAATACTTGTCTCCAACTTTTTGAAACCGGATTACCTCTGGATGGTACTTTAGAGGGATTATTTTTTTAAATTCTCATTTTTTTTTGCCTCAAAATTAGGGGAAAGTTACCAAAAAATTTGACAAAAAAAGACTCGGAAACTACCATCTTTTTCCCAAACTTAATGAAAATTTAAACTCACATAGACAATAACATGAAAAATATTTTGACGCAAGAAAATTTTGAAAATGTGGAATAAATTATTAATACATTTCTGTTTAATAAGCAAGTCATCACTTTTTGAACTTCCTTCTCATTCAAACATTTCTACTTGCTTGTCGAACTGACACAACTCGAAATATTGAATATTCTTTATTTGCCTTATAAAAATCAGCCACAGTGGTTTTCACACACATCTTTCGTTAAATAATCCTTTACCTACTAACAGTACCAATATGTTTTTGTTATTTTATTCGCTCTATGTATTATTTTTGCTTATTTATATAGTCACGTGACATTTATCACAGAGATATTTGATATTATCACGCTCGGCAACACTGCGCGTCGTTATTATTTCATTTGTTAATATTTCCACTTCTCATGTGCAGTTGTTGGTTTTTGTCTCTTTTGTGATTTTTCGATAATAGGGTTCGCATTCTACTCTCGTGCAGCACACGTTGTTTCCCAGTTCTTAGCTACTTCCAGGCCTCCAATAATTACTGTCGTCTGCCCAACAGTCGTTTATAATTGTCGTTCTTGAGATCGCACTCGTTATAAAATCATTGTGAGTAATAATAGTCTCTGGTTGAGGCTATCCCTTTTTTCTTTCACGTTATTATTTTAAGGTTAGCCTCTGTGTTGTTGTGTTTTGCTCGATAGCCGCTCGCTCGTTTTGTTCCAGGAAACATGCCCGAATTGACAGAAATCGATTCTACGAAAAAAGTCAGCTTTGAAGAGCCCAAGAAAGACGCCGGTGACAGCGACAGCGACTCCAGCGTTGATGCGGCCGCCGGAAAGGGCGCCGAAAGTGCTAGCGGTGTCGCCGGCGAAGACCTGTCCAACAAGGCCAGACAGTCCAGAGGCGAGAAGAAAGCGAGGAAAATCATATCAAAATTGGGTCTTAAGCAGGTATGTGAAATTTCAAATCTACGGTCATTGTTTTTATTAAATCGCCTTTGTGTTCCCTTTAAAATAGATTCACGGAGTGAATCGAGTGACTATTCGTAAGTCCAAAAACATTCTGTTTGTCATCAACAACCCAGATGTTTTCAAGAATCCCGCCTCCGATACTTACATTGTGTTCGGCGAGGCCAAGATTGAAGATTTGAGTCAGCAAGCGCAGATGGAGGCCGCCGAGAAATTCAAGGCGGCCAACATGAAACCGAGTGTCTTGGACAAAGACGGTGCTTCCAGGCCGATGGTCAGTCAGCCCATCCAAGAAGAAGAAGAGGAAGAAGGCGATATCGATTACAAGGGAGTTGAAGAAAAGGACGTAGACCTAGTCTGTGCGCAGGCTCAAGTAACCAAACGCAAGGCCATTGAAGCATTACTGAGAAACAACAACGATATTGTCAACGCAATCATGGACTTGACTATGTAAAATTAGGAACTATATATATTATATATATAACGTTTTAAGGGATCGAATTATCATTGCTTGATACTAAGATTCAAAAATAAATAAGTACATTTATTAACAACCATTAACTACAGACCATCTGTATAATTGATTAATTTTTCTCGTTATATGTAAATACTATTTTTCCATTCAATACATATTACTTTTGCTCCAATTCGTATCAATTTTATTTTTATAAAAACCTTTAAGTAAGTATTTACCTATCAATTTATTTAAACCTTATTTTGGCGATTTCATGGTAAAATTGGGATAAAAAAAAACAATAACCGATGAAATGGCAGAGTACTTAAGTGTTTTTTTTATATTTTCTTTTGAACTAATGTTTTAGTATGGTGTTGTTATATTAGACAAAATAGCAAATAATTTTTGTTTAAAGTAACATTTGTAAAAAATTATAGAAATACTAATAAATTAAATTAACACGTTATAATTATTTTAAATTATTGTTAGAGATACATGGTTATTGGAAAAACAGTTTTATCAATCTTTTATTGAAAAAAAAATTGTGCATACTTTATAAATTGTATTGAATGGTGACTTAACATATTTTTGTGACATTGAAGTCGATCTGTTATCAGTTACGAAATACATTTCTTTTTTTTAAGTGCACTTTTATGCCATTAAAGGAATGCAAATTTAAGTTGCAAATAATTCTAGGAGTAGAAATTATTATTTTAAGTTGTGCAAACAGAATTAACTTTTATTTTTCATATTTTATTTATTCGAAATCACAAATTGTTTAATTTGAGATTTGAGGATGCAGGTGTTATTTTAGCATCGACTTCCATTTCTGTAGTTGAAAAACGTGATAGATGTCCTAATGTTCATTTGTTATAAGCTATTTATTTCCTTTGATTTATTTCAAATGCTTCACATTAAAAATTATACATCTATATTTTATGGAAGTACACAGTGGTTGCCATCGTTTATTGTGTTCACTGTTCACATAAATTGGCTAGTCTTATCACCGATTCTCGTGCCCTACTAATGACTAGCTAACGTTGGACCATTTGACTTGTACTCCCCATTAAAGGGGTACCGGAGCCAGCATGACCGAAACGCACACACATTAGTGTACTATCTGCACTATTATCTGTTGCTCACAAGGCGTACATCACTTTTTTTTTTTGAAATGAAACTTAATATTAGATTTTGAATAAATAAAAATGAAATCCTGACCTGTCTTTGTGAAATAATAAATCACCATACTCGCAATAAAGTTCTTCCAAATATTGAATAAAATTGTGTTAGTTTAAACTATGATCAACTTCTTTAATGAGATTAGTAATTTTAAAAACAGTAGTTATAATGTCATCAAACTCATTATTTTACACCTGCGCGGACCATGTCAAACGCTAAGATTTTTAAAAATGTAGCAAGGGACAGATAAAAAAAGGTGATATGTTATACTACTAGCGATAACACATATTAATTAGAATAAAAATACAATATTTAATAAGTATTTTTTTTATTTTTTTTTTCTGTTAACAAATACAATAAATAAATAAAAATAAAAAATAATGATAATTATAAAATAAAGTGGACGTTTTAAAAAATAATGAAAAACTAAAATTAAATTTATCAACTAATGATATACAGGATGATTTTGATTAATTAAGTATGCACATCCCACGATATTTACTAATATATTGAATTTTTATTATATGTATAAATCAAAATACATAACTACATAGTCATTGCAAAATTTTATTTTTAAGATTTAAATTGTCTTAAATGGCAAGCACTACTTTTAATGTAAAAAAATAAATATTTTATATTTTTGAATGTATTCATATTTAAATTTTGTTTCATGATAATAAAACATTGAATTGAGGAGTGTAAATTTAGAAGTACTCCACAAACATTTGACTTCTCTGCTGCAAACATTAAACCCTTAATATTATATTATATTATATATATAGATATAGGAAGGTGCAATTTAAAAATGTTACTAGAAAAGTATTTTTTTTCAGAATACTGATTTATAAAAAGTGGTAGCCATTTAAGAAAACATTTGGAAATTAATTTTTTCAATACAGGATTAAAAATGGAATGTGCATGCTTAAAAAGAAATCATCTGTATATACATATATATTTTATAAATACAAAATAATAATAATTATATAATCTAAACTTTATCATAATTTATAATATAACTTTATTAATATAATAATAATTATCAGTGAGTTATTCGGTATATAATACCCTCAGTATTATATACATAAAACAATAATAATCATAAAAGTTATAACATGAAAAAAAAGCGCTCACGATCGAGTAAGCAATCAGCAATCACAGAAAATATTATATTAAATAATATACTAATATCATACAATAGTTAGTTTTAATGTTTGCTGTCACAGAACAGTACTAGCTAATGAGAAAATATGTTTTATGTTTATGCATGTTGTAGTCATTATATCAGACGAACGAATGTGAATTTTGGTCCCACTTTGGCAGTATATCAAAATTTAAAAACTAAATTATCTAGACTAATTTGGTTGTATCTTGTCATAGCAAGCCATCATCCAATGTTGCCAGAAAAATTTAAGTTTTTGATGCCAAAAAGGAAAATTATCTTAAGTAAATGGGTCATATAAAACCAAAAAACATGTGTTTTTGATTAGCACCAACTAGTACAAAATAATGAGTTATGTTCTAGTGACAGTGTTTTGCAAGAATGAGATGAGTAGGAAAATATATTGTGAAATTATGACATTCACAAGTACACCATAATATATATAGATATATGATGATGAGGGAGGAAAGTGTTTATATTATAATAGGTATGATACTATTTTGGTAGTAATAATAAAATCAGTTGGTGATTCATTATAGATATACAAAGATAACATCTGAACAACTAAAAATATGTATGGGGGGGGGGGTGGAAACAATATTTGTATAATTTACAATTTACAAGAATAATGAGATTATGTGTGCGAGGAGAAGGGATTATATGTGTTGAATGTCACCAAGGATATATAGAATAACCAGTTATAAGGGAGGACATTAAGTGATGCATAATAGGGGGAACAGATGAAACCAATACGTGTGGAGATTCAAAGGAGAAATAACGAATGAACAAAAATAAAAAAACTGTATATCGGTCTTTGCCTGTAAAAATAAAAAAAAATTAATCCCGGCAACACCGCTTGCAGAGTATCAGAGTATACATAGTAGTAGTAAAAGGTAAGATTAGTATTAGCATTAATTACAGAATAGACTAATTAATATTCAATTTATAATCAATGATATTAGTTTAGTATTTAGTAGTAGTAGAGGCAAGTAGAGTAATAATACATAAATGCACCTTATACATACATATATATATATATATATATATATACATTATACATATACATACATATACATATATGAATAGGATCTCATCAGTCTTATCTGGTTAGGCTATACACATATACATACAGGGTGTTATGAGACAAATTATAAATATTTAAACTGAGAATAAACTGCTAGAACATGGGAAACCACATACATCAAACACAGATGTATATTATTCATTTTACAATATGATTCTTTTTATATTATATAATATATAGGTACCGCAACAAAGAATAAGCCAACACTGATGGTTATCATTTTCGTCAGAGAGGAGGGATTGTAGTGCGAGTTGTAAAGTTTAAATAAACATATTTATAGTCATATTAAATGCGGGCTTCGCTCGGATGTTGACTGGCTTTCAAACCTCTACCGGTCCAGCGGACATCTTCTTTGCCTGGTAATGGAGAGCTGCCATTTTCAATCCCATTAGTTTTGGACTGCTGGACGTTACCGACCACAACTAGAGCGGAAGCTATCGCTAGACCTATGTTACATATATATATATAAGACAAAAAAATTAAATTAAAACCAAAACTGAACAAAGATGAAGAATAATTTTATTTTTATTTGTTACAAATGAAAACGATCAGTGTGCACTAGTGTAAAGTAAAAACTGTACCTGAATGTCCGTGAGGCGTATATCTATCATTGCCAGTAGGCTGTCTAACTAGCAATGTTAATATGGCCGCTTTATTGCCGGCACAAGGTTCCAAGGCTACCGGATTTGGTACGTCCTGAAAAATATCGCATTTTCAAATCAGCAAAGTCTAGTAAAATTAATTTTAAAACAATAATATGTTATGGCTTATAGAAATTATTTTTGTTTTCATTCAAAAATGTATTTCTTGGCACCATGTAATCTATGGGATGGCCATCATAAATCAACTAATATAATAAATATAATTACTGTATAACTATTATTGTTATTATTATTTATGAATGTGAAACTATTAAAGCACTTACAATTTTACGTTTTCTCAAATTGCTTGAAACCGAAATTGTTGGTATCTGATTACCATTTATAGAGTTTCGTTTTTCAATTTCCATTTCAACAACGGAAAACGGACGGCTAGCCATCTGTTCCATTTCCACAAACATTCTCTATACAAACAAATTAAGTATAAGAGTCAAAATGGAAAAAAAAAGCTATAGGTACTAATGCTATATACATTATACTATGCGAAATATTTTTGCATGAACAAAATGATTGGATTTTGTTTATAAATGAACAAATGTTGTTAATTACAGAAATAGGTACTATTTTTTAAATTTACCCTTATAATTAATTATTTTTCAAACGGTTTTTTGTTTTTGGCGCTTACCCACCTTCAAATACTACCACACGCCAATGATATACATATATAAATATATTTAAGAATACAGATCAAAACTAAATACCCTTTTATCATTTATAATAGGGATCTTTAACTCATGGCCTTTTTAGCCATTTTCAATGGCCCGCATATAAATGTTGTCATAAATATGTCTTCTTTCATTTTCAAAAAATTAAGATTTTTAATCAACTCGTAATTTTGATATGATTACAGTTAGTAATCCATGAGTTTTGAACAGCAACTTTTTGAATCTCTAAATGGCATTTTAAAGAAGTAATTTTTCGAAAATCTTTCTTAGTTTTTCCAAAATTTGGAAAACTACACAAAATTTGACAAAAAAATTAAAATTTTTTTTTAATATATATAAAAAAAAAACTATGAAAATTTAAATACAGATGGAAAATAACATGAAAAATATTTTGGCGAAAGAAATTTTAGATTCTGAGCAGAGCGAAAAAGCTTATGAATTAACAATGATGTTTATTTTTTTCCACTTTCTGTAAATATTTTTGCATATAGAGTACTAATCCAAAAGCTTCAAAGAAGCACTTTTTGAATCAAAATTCAGCTCTAGATGGTACTTTATAGTTAGCATTTTTCTAAATTCACATTTTTTTTTAGGGTTGATACTTGTCGCTTTGATTGTTGGTCATTAATGGTACCCTCCCCAACCATGGACACCATGATAATGTGCTAACTATGGTAAAATAGTAATTATTGTTATGTGGTTATAACCATAGTAACCTCAACTCAGAATTGTTTTATTGAAAAAATGATTTATCGTTTCTTTAAAATTCAACACACCCATCAAGAGTATCTCACCAAAGGAGCGAAGTATTTCCATAGTGCAAAGTATAGGCCTGTAAATTGTAAATGTAAATGTAACTTTTTTATTTTATTTTTATTATCAAAATTATTTGTTTTCCTGCTCTCAATTTTGTGAGCCATTTTCGAGTAGGAAAACTTTATTTTTTATTAAAGTTGTCTTGTAGTTACCGAAGTTCTGCTCAGAATCATTTCTTTAAAATCGAACATACCCAATAAGTTTCACCCGAGGAGTGAAGAAAACCCATGGTGTGAAGTATGTCCTGATTTTTTTATTGAGTGTGTGGGCCGCGAGATTATTATGAATCGAAAAGTGGCCATTGGCCTAAAAAGATTGAAGACTCCTGATTTAAAATAAACGTCTTAGTATAAATTACATAATTTAAAAATAAATTAAATATAATGTATGAAATCAATTATCATAAATGAAACATGTAAAAAATGTATTTTAATGAAATGAGCCATTTATTATTATGTTATTTAAATGTTTCTATATGAAGTGATATAGTATATAATATACATATATGAATAAAAATAAAAACCTGTCTCCTTCGGTACATGTCATATTTCTGTTTGAGTTTCCATAATATGGCAGCAACTAACAACAACAGCAAAAAACACCTGTAGTAAATCATGAATATTATTATTAATAAATAATTACAATTTTATTGCACACAAATACATACGATGAGAATGTGATGAAAAACTGTTGGAGATTCAATTTCGGATACTGAGAAAAAGAGATTTGTATCCAAAGAGGAGGTTTGAAATCGTAAACATACACATAGAACGTGGTCAATGACATATTGTTGTTGTAAGTGCCAAACATATATTCAGATTTCAAAAACCTTGTCCGGAAGTTTGTACAATTTTGCGAGAGCAATAACATTTTTTCCGGTCCATCCGCTTTAACAAATTTGTTAAAAAAGTTAGATACATGATATCATTAGTTAGTATATAACAGGGACAAGTGGCTAGATATTGTGATAGTGGCCAAAACTGTCAGAGAGTAGTTTCACTAAAAAAAAAGAAGACTTGTAAAAAAATAGAATTGCTTTCTGAAAAATCTGTTTAGCTGCTATACAGCTCTATCAAGTAGTTTATAAGTTAATGAAAGTTGTAAATGTAATGGCAAATGGTCCTTAAGTTTTTAAATTTATAACCAATAATTATTATCATTATTTTTTATCAGAATGAAGTGATAATTTTGAAACATACCTGGTTTAACAGTGACGTTCATTTTAGCCATCACCGAACAGGTGATACTAAAGTCGGCGTCCACATCAGACTTTGATGGTGAGTTCTGAAAATTGATTTGCGTAAATCTCAGATCATCTTTTTTCGACAGATTGAATGTAAACTGATAGTCGATGGTTAGGTCATCTAAGAAAAAAAAAAACATAATGTAACCAGTTTAAAGACACCATTGCTGAGATGCTAAGATTATAAAAATTGTAGACTGAGTGAATGACATAGATAAAAGTTAATATATTATATAATAATATACCTAGGTGACATACATGAGAATTACAAGTGTTTATAGTAGAGGTTGGTAATCTTTAAGTAAGAGAGCCATTTTTCTAAAAAAGTGATAAAACTATGATCAATGAGTCACATTGGAGTGAATAAACTTTTTTTTTTTTTAGTCATCATTAAAAATCTTTCATACGGCTTGTTCTAATTCACTAGTTAGTAAAAGTTAGGAAAAATTATACCAAGTAATTTAATAAGTCAATGATAGGTATTATAATAATATAATATATTATACAGGGTCCCACAAAAAAACTGTATTTTTAAAGGTATTTTTGCCCCAAGTTGCAGACCTTTGCTATAGGCTCATTGAATTTAAATTCATCCTATTATTATGTTAATTTTTAAAACAATAACTTAATCAATTTATTCAATTTCACTCGAACTGAGAGTTTCAAATTTAAAAAAGTAAAGTATAGACAAGAAAGCCAGACATACTTCGCACCACGGATATTCTTCACTCTATGGCTCAGATACTCTAGGTCGGTATGGAGAATTTTAAAGAAACGATAAATCATTTCTTCAATAAGGTGATTCTGAATGAAAGAAGTTAATAATATAAAGAACAATAATAATCATCATTTTCAACACACCCACTTAGAGTATCTGACCCGAAGAGCGAACAATATATGTGGTGCAAAGTATGTCCTGTTTTCTTGTCTATACTTTACTTTACTTAGCTTTTTTTTATCAAATAAATAAAGAAAAGAAAAAAAATTTTTATGAGAAAGTGTTAGAAAGATTCCCAATTTTTTTTTCATATTTTCAAAATTTTCTTGCGCCCAAAATGTTTTTCATATTATTGTCTACCTATTTATGTTTAAATTTTTACAAAGTTTGGATAAAAAAAGATGGTTTCTGAGTCTTTTTTGTCAAATTTTGGGTAGTTTTTCCATGAAAAACAAATTCAAAAATTGAGAAATTCAAAAAATGACTTCTCTAAAGTACCAACTAGAGGAAAATCCAGTTTTAAAAAGTGGTTGATCGACCTTTGGACAAATAGATCTATAAGAAAGTTTTCATAAAAAAAAAAAAAAATAATAATAATAAATAAAAAAATAATAAAATAAACATCATTGTAAAAACACTAGTTTCTTCACTTCGTTTAGAATCTAAAAACATTATAATTTACAATCTAGATAAAATCCAAACATAAAATTGTATGTCATATTCTTATAAAAATACATGATTATATTATGTCTTGTGAAGAAACTTGATTGGAAATACATATTTATTTTAGTATTGTCATCAGTAAGATTCGGATTTTAAGGCAATATAAATAATAAAAATAGCACTTAAAATCTGAAAAAGGCAAAAAAAAAGCATTTATTTTTTATAAAAAGGCAATTACGAAATTTACTAAAAATTAAAGTACATTAAAACT
>JAIPRM010001142.1:17365-41620 GCA_025469315.1 Stegophylla sp. TES_Ste_2020 | reverse complement strand
TTTTTTTCTTATATTATTAACTTCCTTTGTTCAGAATCGTTTTACTGAAGAAATGATTTATCGTTTCTTTAAAATTTAATACGCCCGTCAAGAGAATACCACCCGTCGTGCGAAGTACACCCATCGTACGAAGTATGTCCGGCTTTTTAATTATTCGTCTATAAAAATTTTCTTTTATTAAAATATTTGCCATATATTTTCCAATCTATGTACCAAGTTTTCTAAAGATTGGTTGAACCAATTATTTTTTATATGCGTTAAAGTGTATAATTTTATGTAAAAATAATGAATTCTGTCAAATACATACTAACTTTAAATGATTATGAAAAATAAACTTGACTTTCGAAATTTTTTCTTATCTTTGGTAATACATATGAAAGTGTTTGTATTAAATTTTCAGGTCTTAATACCTAGACACTAAATTTTTATGAAATTAAACCTTAAAAAAGACGAGAAATTTCCAATTTTTAAAAAATTATGTACTTACCTCAACATTAGTCAAATGTTTTCGAAAATTATGTGCGTGTGACCGACTATTTTCAATAGTTGGTGAAAGGTTCAACCTACCTTAACTCTATTATTTTTTAAGTTATAATAAGAAATTAAAATCGAATTTATAAAAATTCAGGTTATGACATATTTTACCGTTTTTTATCAGTTTTTGGGCAATTTTTGCATGCTTTTGGAAAAATTATTGAAAATTTTTAAAAATGACTTCCTAAAAGTACCATCTAGATGAAATTTATTTACCATAGAGTCACTAATCGAAACTTTTGCACCAGTATGTCTACCCAAAATCATGTTTCATACACACGGGTGAAAAAACAGATTTGTAAAAGCAATATATCTTTGTTCGGCTCAGAATCTAAGAAATTAATAATTGTAATTTTATTTTAAAACATCAACGACTAAAACATTTTTAAAAAATTCTTTATTACAGTCAAAATATACCGAGCATCTAATTAAAAATTTCAAATATTTAATTCAAATATTATAATATTGTTCCATTGATTTTCAAAAGATGCTACGAAGTCATTTATTGTGATAACTAACATCATAATAAATAGCACTGTCTTTTTGGAGTTGAACAAAGCGACACATCAGCATTAATCGGTTTATTAAAAGTGTCTACTACAGTTTTGTTTACAGGTGTCTACAGGTTGTTTTTCATAGGCGGTGAAGAAGAAAAACGAAATATTATTATTTGCACCGCCGCCGCCGCCGGTGGAATTTAATCGAAATGTATATTTTGCTTTCGCGCGTAGGGGCTGTTGTCGCCAGAGAATACGGTTTGCCTTGCCTGGTCGGTGTCGTGCACGTCAAACGACATTTCAAAACAGGTACGGTGAAAATTTCCAAAAAAAATTCGTTTATATTGTTTTGAAAATGACACACACACACACACACACACACACACACACGTTTTTAGGTGACAGTAATTTTAGACTCCGAAAAAGGATTCATATCCAAAGCCGACTAGACGAATTGATCACAATATTTTTTTTTTTATATTCAAATCATCATTACGAAGTATACAATAATAATATGAAAATATAATAAGTCGAGAACAATACATGAAAAGTAAAAAATCATATAAGATTATTATAAATAATAATAATTAAAATATTTACAAAAAAATATATTATATTATATTTTAACTGCGAAAATATAATATTCAAATGGTATCATATTATCACCCGTAGGATAGATAATATAATAAATTGTTTACGTTTTTAAATTCTTCGTTATCCAACTCATGAAACTCGTCACTCTGGTGTACACTCCTGGGTATTGACCTTTGCCACAACCTATTCCCCAGCTAACGATGCCCACTTGGGTCCATTTTCCGTCGTTGAGCATCAAAGGACCTCCGCTGTCGCCCTGTTTCAATGACAAATCAAAAATATACATGTATATATCATGCGTTTAAATACATTAATTTGATAGACATTTTATTTTCACTCACGCTACACGAGTCTTTTGCCGCTTTACCGGCACACAAAAAATGATCAACGATCCCGCCTGGAGCCGCAGCCCCGTACTTGTATTTACACTCATGGTTGGTCCACACTGGTACGTTGACTTTTTGCAAGACAGCCGGTTGCGGACCACCTGTAAACAGACATTATAATGTGTTACAAAAATACATGTCAAAAGGACGCTACACCCGTTGAATATTGTGTTGTCTTCGTCTCACCAACGTACAACACAGTGAATTCACGGTCACAAAGAGTCAGATGACCTACAAAAAAAAACTTGAAAACATTACCTGTGATCGTACGGTGTTTTAGTGATATTTCAATTTTAAAGTGAGTTATGAGCATTTTCAAATTGTTACGTTTTACGTATTTATAACTCATTTAAAAATCGAAATAGCCAGTGGCGTATTTTCAAATTTTTCTGGGGGGGGGGTCCAACATTTTAAAATAGCTACAGTATAATGTATATATATATCAGATAATAATTTGTAAGGGGTCCACTCAGAATCTTAAAGGTTTTAAATTAGGACCGCCCTCTTCTCCTCGTTCGTTGCATTTTATACCTTTCATACTTATTTATTACTTAATTCGTTGAAGGATAATTTGTTTGCTTTGAATTTTTTTTTAATTTCTGGGGAGGGTCCTGTACCCCTGGACCATCCCCGTAAATACGCCACTGGAAATAGCACTTAAAACCCACGTACAATCACGGATAATATATTCGTCTTTAAGTTAGATAATATGTCACTTGACTCTAATATTCAACGTTGGTAAGACGGAGATAACACATACATAAGTTTAGCGTCCTCTTAATCACATTTCTATATAAAAAAAAAAAAAATCCCCACTCTCTCTCAAGCTGCCCCAGCCGATAACGGTGGCCGTCATTCCGGCGTACATGGATCTGCCCGCAGGCAAACATATCGGATGTACTTGTTTGGAGAACTTAACGGGTTTGTCCAAAGTCAACAGTGCAATATCGTTGTACTGAAAATCGATGACGAATTTATCGGAAATTAATAAATATTATGTATTATAATTACGGACGCAGAGTGAATTTAAAAACGTCGGGAAGTCAAACTAACCAAAGTTGTCTGATCAAAACCTTTGTGCCGAACCACTCTTTTGACTTTCCTCTCCAAGTGTTTCACGTCCGATTTGCTTTTGATGTTATAATCGCCGAGATTTGCAGTCAAACGAGCCACGTCCCACGAACTCATGCTGCAATTGAGTTTTTTTTAAACATACCGATCCGATTATTAACACGCGAAATAAATCGGGTTTTATATATTATGATCACTCACTGAGCGACGCAATGAGCTGCTGTCAAAACGTGTGAGTCATCGATTAGAGATCCTCCACAAAAATGTCTGCCGTTATTGAAAATTGCCACCTAAAATTGTTATACATTAAACAAAGAATAAATAAAAAATACTTTTCTATAGTATGAATATGACATTTGAGGAAAAGAAATTACTAATATTGTATAAGACCACTAAACACAATAATATTGTGGGGTACATTGCAGTTTGTAATGATAACGATTTTTGAAATAAGATGACTTAATTGTAAATTAATCGAGTCAACTGTCGCTCTAGTTCAGTGATTCCCAACTTTTTTTTCTTTACACCCTTGTAATTTTTCAAAAACCTCATTCCCCCCATGTAAATTTTCAAAATACTTATCTCCCTTAATATAGATTTTTGACTTTTTTTTGTTTGTTGGCCATACAAATAAATCACACAAAATAACTATAAGTATACGTATATTTATACAACAAATGAATTTATATTTTCATTATTTTATATATTAGAATATTAGATATTAGCCAAACTACTAAATCATAATATTAAATATAAAAGTAGAAACAATAATATAATATGCAAATATTAATAATTAAATAATTGAAGTAGATTTAAAATTTATTTCTTTAACAAAAACAATTCTCGTTATTTCACCATTACAGAATTCCCTCCTGACCAGTGATTTAAATACCTCTAAAAGGAATTCCCTACCGGTTGGGAATCACTGTTCTAGTCTCACTACTGATGCAAGTACAAGTTTGATCGCACTATCGATTTACTATGGCCGATATAATATTGTCCTACAATGAACAAAGAGATTGAGTTCATAGTTGGGATAAAAGACAATTGATTACCACGTAAAACAATTATTATCGGTCTCACTATTATTATTGAATCATATTATGATTTTCGAGACACTTATTACAATTTAGTTTATATTATATTATCACAAATGGATTAGACGTACAATTAATACGGTCATCAAAGACATAATATTGGCCATTTTGGATCGACCTCGATTTGCCGATTTTTAATAATTACAAATATTTTATATTTATTAATATTTTAATGTTTAAATTATATTCTATTTAGACACCCTTATATGTGTACCTGTTTGTCTGTCTGTTCGAAGATACTAATATATAGCGACGATTTTTAATTTAATTATCAAGGTGATATAGACGCCTATTATTCGTTTTACAATTATTATTATTGTTAACCTAAATGTAAATTTAATTTGTTCGATTTAGCATTTGCAAAATTTATTTAGTTTTTTACACATACGTATAGGTTAACAAATTGTACATGAAATACGATGATTTAGTATACTCACAGAATGGACTTTCCCAACTTATTTAATAATACAAACTGGTGACGATATTGTATATAATACAATATATAATATCTAGATAGGGCTAATATTGGTAATATTGGGAAATTTTTATTTTTATTTGAAAATCTAAAATTTCAGTTCCAGTTCCCAATATTTTAAGGGTTATTGAGTTCCGGAACCGGCTCTTTTCGGTTCGGTTCCAGTCCTTGTTTTGATCCTTTCTGTATGTCAGTGGTTCAATTTCCCCCTAAGAGGAAATTAAGATACTGCACAGGAGGGAATTCAGTGATGGTGAAATAATGAGAATTTTTTTTTTTTTTAATTTTAATAAAATAATAAATTTTAAATTTACTTAAATTGTTTAGTTAATACTTCATAATATTATTTCTGCTTTTATATATATTAATAATTTGTTATTGAAAATAAACACCATGCATCAGGAAGTAGTTGATTTAATAATGAAAATATATTTTGTATATAATTTATTCGTGTGGCCAACAAAAAATAAGTCAAAACTCGGATAAGATTTTCGAAAAAGGGGGAACAGAATGAAAAAAAGATCAGAAACCACTGCTGTGTATGGTGTTAACATTAATAACAATAATAATACTGATAATACTCACAATCCACGGCCATTCACCGGGATCCGCATTTTGGCCGCCCACGATCCTCTCCTGATCTTGGGGCCCATTCTTTAAGCCGCACTGGAACTGGTAGTCTCCGTCCCCGTTGTCCACCCCGTTGTTGCTTGGCGTGGTTGTGGGGATGATGGGTTTGTTGTGCGGGGTGGTGGTGGTGGTGGTGAAGTTATAGTGCGGATGGTGTTGCGGCGGCCACGGCGGTATCGTCGGCGGTCTCAGCGGCGGCGGCGGTGGCGGTGATGGCGCGGGCGGTGCGGTCGGCGGATGGGTGGGGACGGGCGGTATGGTGTGGTCCGGCGGATGGGTCGGCAACGGCGGCGGCCAATTCGGCGGCATCACCACCATCGACGGCGGCGGTCCGATTTCGTTTTTGTGGTCGTCTCCGAAGCCGATTATGTTCCGTTGATCACAGCACACGCCGAACATCTACAAAAATAACGTGAAACGTGAACGGGGTGGTTAATGTCGGCGGCGGGCAAGTAATTCAGGGGGTGATAGATTGAGGGTTTTTTCATCACAAACTTTGGTGAAACGAGGAGAGACTCTTTATACACTCTTCAGGATGCGATCATTATATTATGAAAATTTCACATATCTTTTTCTGTCCTACCAAATACAATGCTGATTTTTAAAATTTTCTTGCGCCCCCCCTCCTCTTATAAAGCTTTCACGGCCCCCTATAGGGTCGCGCCCCACACTTTGAAAACCTCTGTATTACTATATACACGTATACCATCTAAGGAGGATAATATTCACCTGTTTGTGGTCGGAAGTGATGTAGGTGCAAGTATCGTACATGCCCATCACCCACGAATCCCAGTATCGGAAGTCGGGCATTTTGATGTACGGATAGCACAACCGGAAACTCGTGCACCTGCCCAGCGTGCCTCTGCCCGTCACACACGGGCCCGACGTTATCATCGTCCAATGAGCCTGTCTCTTCTCCCTCGTTGTCGTTGTCCTTGGCGCTCCGAGTTCCGCCGAGTTTTCGAGATCACTGCCATTTGGGGTCGAAATGGATTCGCCGTTGTCACGGGCTGACTCCTTTTCCATAGGGTACACTATACGAACACAGTCGGTAATTGTAATAAGAGTCAGAGGGCCCAGGCGAAAATAGGGGGTTTAGTCCCCTCTCCACTCAGTGTACTCAAAACCTCTCTTTAGAATTTTTAAATGACATAAGGCTAACACCATTAGTGGGCGCTAAATAAAACAAATACATATTTTACACCCATCCCCAAAAAAAACATTTTTAATTCTATTTTCGCCATTGAGTCAGGGTGGTGGCGGCAAAATTGGTTTAAGTGGTTGTTATTACTACCCCTCACTTAGGCACTACTAATTATCCTAACGAAAAAACGTTTTGTATCTTGGAAATAAAAAATAAAATGACAATAGTTAGTAATAGTCTAATTATTATATTATAATATTATATCTGTCTATATATATGCCTAACTTGTTAGTTTTAACAGAATTCTAATACAAAAACATGAATAATTAATTTGAGCTAAGCGAAAAATCGTGTTCAAGCCGGCGGCGTGATTTATGTATCGTCAATTTTAAAATAGTCATGACCCCTGAAAAATATTATTAAATATCGGCGGCACTGATAACAGTGTTGTTATCATTATTCATTATGACTGAGCTACGTGTAAGTACAGTGAAATTTTCATGAATCGAAACCTGGAGGATATAAAAAAAAACATTATAGACCTATGCAAGGTTTCTCCAGCAAGATTTGACAAAATGCAATAATTTGTGTTCTATTAATAATGCTTAACTTTTTTTTCTAAATTATTACTATAGCAATAACGTATAATTTGTTTTTTTTTTAGGACTCAAATTTTCAAATTTGAAATTTCATACTACAATTTTAGAAATAATTCAATTTATCCATTTTGTAAATCTCGTTTTAGAAAAAATTTTGTGGTAAAATGTCTTAATAACACATTTGGTTATTTATTTATTATGAGTTTTTAAACTTTTGAAAACGTGAATTTTATTGTGTAGAATGTTGAATCTTGAGTGATTGAGTGGTAATCAAACATAATTATTTCTGAAACAGAATTTGGCTCTAGATGGAACTTTAAAGAGGTAATTTCTCGAAATTCGCATTTTTTCATAAGGTTGACATAACAAAAATTTTCATTTCCGTCATTTTATTTCACTTTGATGTTTATTTGTGGTTGCTATAGAAAATTTGATAACAAACAATTAATTTATTGAATAAGGAACTAATAACTATGGTAACACAATAATTAATAAATGTTTATTTTTTAATTTAATTTATTTTTAATGTTGGTCACCGCCGTAATCGTGAAGAAAAAATGTATCATTTCTTTAAAATTTAACACATCCACCAAACCTTACCCGAGGAGCGAAGAATACCGATGGTGCCAAGTACGTACGGATTTTTTAATTTTATTCGAGTAAAGATACATAAGAAAATACATTTTATTTTTCTAAAAAATAAATCAATTATAATGATTAGTTAAAATTTATCCAAACATGTTTTTAAATTTGCCTTATGTAATTTCTATAGCTGATTGGTAGGATCACTAAATTAATTGAAAACATGTTTCGCGCAAAACAAGCCTTGAAAGGATTAGAGATACATTTTGAAATGTACAGGAAAAACCAAGTATAATTATATTGTAAGTATAGTAGAATAGCGTATAATTTGTCAACAGACATCGAGCAGTTTGATTTATTTATTTAATTTAGTTGTTTGTCCATAATTTATTAATGTTTTCATGTTTTGTTGTTTAGCAATGTAATTTGTTGTTGAAATATTTAAATATTATATACTTTAATAATTATTTTGAAAAAAAAAATGTATCTTGTATCCAGTACATTTTTGAAAGTATCTTGGTATCTAAAGGTAAAAAACTATGTTTCTAGATTTTTTTTTCATTTATCTCGCTCATCTCTTATCGTAATGAGTTGTGTAAGTACTAATTAATAGAAAAAAACGTATTTTTTAAATGAGCAAAGTATAGTCCGGTGTCTAAAGTGAAAGAAATCGTACGAATCGTTTATTCTTTCCGATTCTAACAAATAAAAAATAAAAAAAATTTATTTTCTAAAAATTTTTCGAACTTTTTTTCGTCAAATTCGTGAATAAAAAAATGTGTGTGAGCGTGTTTTCACATTTTCAACAATAGTAAGTTACTATACTAACCTACACTGAGGATTAATTTTCAGAAAATATAATAATATTTAGATCTCTTAAACATTGAAATTATTTTTAGATCTTATGATAGGTGATTCCTATGAAAAAAAAAATTCTTGTAGAGAATTGAAATCTATATACAGTCTAAAGCGGTAAAAAGACTCTGTATAATATTATTATACAGCTTGTAACAGCTATGACTAAGAGCGTATAAAACTGTAGTGATAATAAATTAACGAAAAATGTAACAAAAATACTTTCGTTTCTGGAAGTCTCGATGACATCATACAGCCTGCACGAATTTAGAAGAAGAGAACTGAGAATGATTTATATATATATAAATAAATTAAAAAAAAAAAAAAAAAAATTATGTACATTACCCCTTTAGTTGGAACACACTGTGAGTGGTATGGGTTTTCTGTATGAATCAACCTAAGTGAATTGTCGTTCTACTTTGTCATAAATATTAATCAATAATATTGTAATCCATATTATTATTATACACCATTATAATATACGGTGTGGCGATTGACGCCGCTAAATTATAATATTATATTGTACAGAATTACCACGTTAGTGTGAACAAAATTATGGTTCTCGGTGACATTGAATAATAAAATAATATTATGAGACGATCGCGTGTGAGCACTTTGTGTTATCGAGACCGGTTCGAGCCGGTAAGATGAGCTTGAGCTCGAAGACGTGCAATACGTAAAAGCCTTTTTTTTTAAAGATATATGTATTTTGATTCGTAGTATATACATTAACAGGTATGATAATGCGATATAGTGGCTTTTTAACAATTTTCTAACGCCATTAGAAAAATATAAACGATTAGAATTATTTAAAGCGTGTAAAGAATATAATTATTATTATACAGATGACCGTTTCGACATTTTTTTCTGATGTTTAGTGTTATAATAGGTAATCCGATAAATACGAAATTCAATATATTTGGGAAAAAAAAATTGCTTTGACATTTTCCAAAGAGAATGCAATAAATCTCTGATAAAACTTTACCAAGACGATTTCTGTGTTTGCACACGTTCAATTTCCACACGTTTGAATGTTTTATTTTTTATTTTATTTTTTTGCAGTGTTACTGTAGACATAAAAAGTGTTACTATTTTTATCACATACCTATTGTTTTTTTTTTTTTTCAAATGCAATTGAATTTAACCAAATTGCCTTTAATTATCTATTCGATCAGTTTCAATAAATTTGGATTTCATATTATAAAAGTAAATCACTGCAGAAATAAAGAGCTCCCACTTTTATTTTATTAATTTTTTAATTTTTTGTCTTTTTTTTCTTATCTTCATTTATTCGATAAAAAAAAGTAAAGTAAAGTAAAATAAAGCAAAGATAGGTAAAATTAAGTATATAAACATGAAAGGTGGACATTCGTCACACCATGGGTATTTTTCGCTCCTTCAGATACTCTTGGTGGGTGTGTTGAAAATGACGACTATTATTGTTCTTTATATCATTAACACAATTCGCTCAGAATCATGTTATCGAACAAATGATTTATCGTTTATTTAAAATTAAAACCGCATCCTGAGAAGCGAAAAATACCCATGGTGCGAATTATGTTCGGCTTTCTTGTCTACTTTGCTTTTTTCAGTTGATTTATATTGCGAACAATTAAATACATATATTTTCATGAATTGATTAGGTAGATGTATGTTAACTTTTTTTCATTCCTTTTTCAGATGTACAGCTAAGTGATCGAATAAGTCACTTTGAAAATAGTTAGAAACGTAAGTCAATAAATAATATTCCCTCGAATTCAAAATAATAATTAATATACTTTATACATATTATAGTGAATATTTAAGCGTTTTTTTTTTTTGTTTTTTTCAATGCTATAAAAATCACTCTGTATCCATCATACACACACACACACACACACACACACACGTAAGGCGCGTTGTGTTTGATTTTCAAATAATAATAATAATTTATGCGCAAGACGGTGGTAATTTGTTATTGCAAACTTATGGCGGACGGCTATCGCTCTTTTTCTAGACATTTAATGAATAATAATAATGATCGCGCACAGGTGTTTGCGCTCGAGACGTGATTCGGTTCAATTAATCATCGTATTACACCACATGCGTAATACACAGCCAGGACCACCACGTAGCGCCACCCGGTTTAATTATAATAAAAGCGCAGACGCCTCGGGTGAACGATATAATAATTAATAATATAATATCTAAAATATATATAGGCGTATATAGTATTAATGTGGTTTAATGAAAATCTGAAAATATAACATGTTAATTACTATTATTCGAGAAGTATTTTTTATTTTTTTTTTATCGTTTTACTCTCAGGCCTTCTTCCCCGAATTGAACGCAATAATTTAATTGCGAACCTCGCCGTACTGTGTTCTAGTTAAAATACATAACATAATATCATCAACGTCGTCGCATAGGCCAGAAATCGTTGTTATTCTCGGGTTTAGTACCTATATTATTTTTGCCCTATTCGTTCTCGTTCGAACGGCGTTCTCATAATTTTAGCTAATGTTTTTACAATGATGTTTATTTTTTTTTTCGGTGTACAACTTTTCATATGTAAATACTTGTCCAAAAGTTTCGATCAGTAACTTTTTGAAACTGGATTTGCCTCTAGATTGTACTTTAGAGAAGTCATTTTTTGAATTTCTCAATTCTTCAATTTTTTTTTTTTTTTTTTTGAAAAAAATTACCCAAAATTTGACAAAAACGACTCGGAAACCATCATTTTTTGATCCAAACTATATGAAAATTTAAACATAGATAGAAAATCATATAAGAAAGATTTTGGCGCAAGAAAAATTTGGAAATGTGAAAAAAAAATTTTGGACATTTTCCTCATTTATTTTTTATATTATTAACTTCCCTTGTTCTGAATCGTTTTATTGAAGAAATGATTTATGGTTTCTTTAAAATTTAATACACCCCTCAAGAGAATCCCAGTCGTTGTGTGAAGAACACCCATCGTGCGATGTATGTCCGGCTTTTTTATTTTTATGCACGAAATGTGGCGCGAATTTGATTGATTTTATGCGCGAATATCCGCCTTTCGGATAATTATAATATTCTGCAACAGGTATAAGACTTAATAACGACCGGCCGCGATTTGATCTCTGACGCGAAATAGTCGTCCACACTATAATAATAATATTATAATTTTGTATCTATATTACTCGTGAATATATCAAATAGATGAGTTATGAATCTTGTTTACTCTGTTCGAGCGCTACGATATATGAACGATCGGTTTCGAGAAAAAGAGACTAATGGTTTGACGTTAATAGCCGTCCATATAATATACGACGTGTTATTAGTTACCTGTCTAATAATTTATAATTAAAATAAAATCGTATTATTATGATATTATCGTAGTAAAAACGTATCGTCGAAATTCCTACTGTATTAACACATTGACACGGATAAACAAAAATAATAATAAAAAATATTATAAAAAAAAAAAATAACAATTATATTTACATTTCAATTATTTCTATATTATAAATGTAAACATTAATGGAACACACTTGTACACACATTCGTCGCTTTCAGACGATTGTTTTTTGTTTTGTTTTGTTTTTCTCACATGATTTGTGTACAACAATAATATTTTTATGAATATTAGCCGTAGTTTCGAAAATCAAATTGTAATAATGTATTATTAATTAACTATGAACTAGAAAACATTGTGTTCGTTATTCAAACAGCAATATTTACGTTTGGATGGAACGACTCAATCGAGAGCTCGCCAGAAAAAAAAAAAGAATTGGGTTGGGGATAAATTAAAATTTTTTATAAATATATGTAGTGAAATCTCTAACGTTGAGATTTGCCAAAAACCATCGAAAACTCGTTTGAAATTCACTTTTGTTCCGGTTCCCGGTGTGCACATTTACTATATTTTTTTAAAATTTTTATCTATTTATATATTTTATACAATGTATTTAACCAATCGCCTCGGCCAAAATGCCCACACACGCACGCACACTATACCCAAACTCATAAATATTCGAATGCCATTTCTCAATTTTTATTTTTAACCGTTTATTTTCTTTGAGTTTATATACATATATATATATTTCCATTTAACGGTCAGAGTAGTTTTTTTTATATAAATACGTGTATATATGTTAATGCACGTATATAAAACGTTTGTCTTGAAGTTATTCAAGTCAAGTCTCGGATTCCGCCACTTTGTTGTTTCTTTTTTTTTTTTTTTTGCGTTTCAAACATAATACCAAACTGGTCACTGGCAATAATAATAATATTACACTATAATATCACAAAAGTTGTACGGTTAACGTGGGTCAATATACTCGAACACACACACACACGCATTCTCGTTATGTTATACGCCGCCGCAACAAAGAGGGGATGTAATGTACCGGAATATTATATTACAAATACCTGTGTATGTATATATAATTATTTACGTACATCCGTAAGTATGTTTACGTTTTTGTTTATGTATATTTTATTTTTTTTTTTTTTAGGTTATTTCACTGCGCAAAATAAAAGTTTTCCCCCCGCGTCCGCGGACAGTGCCTCTCTCCCACCCTCCTTTTACAACTGATGGGCGCAGAAAGTAATAATGATGGTAAATACCGACCGAGAAAATATTATTATAATATTATGTTATTATTAAACATTTTACGTTCGTTTATCGAGCTACTAAGTAAAGAAAGCGAGTTCTATCTGACGTCCCGTATTTTAACTATAGGTCCCGTTGTCCCGACAAATTTTATCGGGACACCTAAATGTCCCGTTTTTCAAAAAATCACTAATACTTTGACTCTTAGATTAGGTTACCTAACCTAACAGGTGAATATTATAAAATTCATCCATTCTTCTGAAGTTCTGATAAATATGATTGACCATAATCAGGAAATTCAACAATCAATTAATCAATTGGTTAATGGCTATTGCCTAAAGAATACAAAATCTTTTTTGTTTTTTTCGTTTTAATTTTTTTTTATTATTTTATCAAGTTTAAAAATGCTATATGTTTATACTTTATTTAGTGTACGTTCTTATTCACCTATTCTGTGGAAATATTATTCAAAAATTATAAAACTCAAATATAGAAATTAACTAAAAACCTTTTTTATTTAAAAAAAAGGTTCAGTTGTTGAAGGGGGAGGGGGATAAAATTCATTTTTTGTTTGTCCCGTATTTTTAATTTTGAAATCTGGCAACCCTATATCTGACAGGTCTATTACTGTCTACAGTATTATTGTTTCATGTGCTTTGGTCCCTGTGTTGAAATTAAGTTTGTACTGCTGTGCGTTTCAGTATTGTGTTATGTTAAGTGGAAACAATTAATTGAAAATAATCTACAATCGAATTTCAAACTGAAAAAAATAATTATTTATTAATAGACATTAATATTTTTTTTTAGATTCTGAACGAAGTAAAGAAGCTAGTGTTTTTACAATGATGTTTATTTCATTTTTTTTCTGTGTACAACTTTTCGTATGGAAATACTTATCTAAAAGTTCGATCACCAACTTTTTGAAACCGGATTTGCCTCTAGTTGGTACCTCAGAGAGGTCATTTTTTGAATTTCTGAATTCTTCAATTTTTTTTTTTTGGAAAAAACTACCCAAAATTTGACAAAAACTACTCGGAAACCATAATTTTTTGATCCAAACTATATAAAAATTTAAACATAGATAGAAAATAACATTAGAAAGATTTTGGCGCAAGAAAATTTTGGAAATGTAAAAAAAAATTTTGGACATTTTTCTAAAATGTTTTTTTTTTTATTTGTTCTTTAAATTATTAACTTCTTTCGTTCAGAATCGTCTTATTGAAGAAATGATTTATCGTTTCTTTAAAATTCAATACACCCGTCAAGAGAATCCCACCCGACGTGCGAAGAACACCCCAACGAGTGAAGTGCACACTTTTTTTTCGTGTCAACTTAAGGATATCCTGTGGTGATACAAACATTTTTTTTTCAAGAACACCCCACAATTTAACAACGAAAATTTATTCGGGTAATTTTTCAATGGATTTTAATTTGTATTTAAATCGAAATTCGGACGAGTAGTCTATATTTTACAACATTGCGAATTAATTAGGGGTGTTAGCACCGTAAAATCATAGATTCGCAATAATCGCGAGTAATACTTTGGTAACTAAAATATGTATCCAAGAGAATATTATTCTTAAGACTTACATTTGAATTTTTCAATAATTATTCATTCGGATTTTAATTTTAATACATCAAATATGAAGGTACCATGAAAATATCAACGTATTTTAAACATTTTACCAGCAACATTTTTTTCTAAAAATCTGGTTTACAAAATAGCCGTTTTGAATATTCTCTAAAAGTGTAGTATACAATTTCAAATTTGGAATTTTAGGTCCTAAAAAAAAAAAAATATATTTGCGTTAGTACTGTAGCCAAATGCTGTAGTAATAATTAAAAAAAAAATAATAATAATAGAAAGTCAAAAATTATTAATAGAACAAAAGTTAATGTATTTGTCATTAATTTGGAATAATAGTACAAATGACGTCTCAATGAAACGAGTTTTTAAAATTGTTATAATTATTTGAGAAGTATCTATAGTACAATTCGATGTAAATGATGTAATAAAACTAACAGTTCATATTTTATAATAAATATATCTGATAGTTGTGTGTAAATTAACAACATTTTATTTTTATTAAAAGCACCTTACAGAAGAAATAAACACAACTTACTTTCAACTAACGTCTAACATAACATAATTTTAACGTATATACCAAAGTATTAACTTTGAACTAAATTAAGTCAATACAAAACTGAACCAAATATTTAAATATCAACTTATATGTATATATACATATTTTAACTAAACTAAGTTCAAAAAACATATCATTAGCTATTTCTGATCCTTATATTATTAATGGTAGCGACGACGCTCCCACCTCCCCCCCCGGCTCTCTCGAATTGAATACCGTTATAACTAACAATCTGATAATGCTATACATATAGTCGAACATTCGTACCAAAAATAAATAGTTAAAACGATTAATTTCAAAAAAAAAAAAAATTTCGCTTTAGGACGAACGATACAAAAACATGATGCGACTACCTACATACTTTATAATAATTATATGTATAAAACTGTATAAACGTATATTTTAATCACGTTTTCTCCGAATTCCATGTCACCGCCGTTTTTTTTTTTTTTTTTTTTTATGGCCAATTTATTTTAATTCAAAAAATAATTGCGTCGCATTTTGAATGTACCCACCACCACACATACGTTTTTACCATCCTAATATATACATACTGCATACCTTTATTATATATTATACATTTCATCACGTTCTGGAGAATAATATTTTGTAATATCATTGTATATCGTACCAAAAAAAAAAGCAAATTGACATTTCTAAATACACTAGTAAAGGTAATTATTATTTTTTACATTTATAATAATTAGATTTTTCCTCTCGATGGCTGCAGATACGCCCGAGTTAAAAAATCGGACATACTTCACACGAAGGGTGTTCTTCGCACGACGGGTCGGATTCTTTTTACGGGTGTATTTAAATTTAACGATAAATCATTTCTTCAATAAAACGATTCTGAACGAGGGAAGTTAATAATATGAAAAATAAATGAGAAAAAAAAATGTTAGAAAAATGTCCAAAATTTTTTTTTCACATTTTCAAAATTTTTTTGCGCCAAAATCTTTCTTATACATGATTTTCTGTCTATGTTTAAATTTTCATAAAATTTTGATCAAAAAATGATGATTTCCGAGTCGTTTTTGTCACATTTTGGGTAGTTTTTTCCAAAAAAAAAAAAAATTAAAGAATTGAGAAATTCAAAAAAATGACCTCTTTAAGGTACCAACTAGAGGCAAATCCGGTTTCAAAAAGTTACTGATCGAAACTTTTGGACAAGTACTTCTATACGAAAAGTTGTACACAGAAAAAAATTAATAAATAAATAAATAAACATCAGTGTAAAAACACTCTAAAAATTAAATGTTTGACTACGAAAATTATTGTATTATAGCGTATAATAAAAAACATCCGCTTTTCATATTCGAATAAACTAATACACCTACCTACAAAATATATATATATCATCGTCACACTAAAAAATTGGTATTAATATTTTTTGATTTTTAATATATATTGAGACGTTGATGAAAAAAAATAAGTTTTTCTTTTCTTTCAGAGGTGACTGACTCTAGATATTAACTATAGGTACATAATGCTCGACCAAAGCTATAATTTATAATGACAATGCGAATTTAATATATCCAAAGATCGCGCGTTTAGATTTACATATTATTTATTTATCATATTATTATTTTATTCAAATGTAGTATACCTATGCAAAAAAAAAAAAAAAGTAAACGCTTCTGAACGAGTGACGGTGTACATTATTATGAGTGTACGGGTACACACAATATACATAAAATATTATTACATACGTGGGCGGTCATGTCATCCACACCTTTAATTCCGCATTTTTTTTTATTATTTTTTTTTTTTCATTATTATTATTGTTTATTTTTTTGACAGTGCTTGTTCATACCGGTATCATATTATTATTGTAATCATACGAGAAAATCGTCTTTGGTTACCACAATCGACATCTGCAAATATTTTATTTTCTACTTAATATTTTAGACGAGTCATATATTTCGGTCATACCATATCTGATTTTTACGGCCCGCCGCCGAGCCGTGCGCATCCATTTCGACTAATAATAATATTGATTTATTTATTCTCTTTATTTATACTCGTTTTCTCCATAGGCGTTTTTACACGACAAAGAATTTATAAATCGATCGTTTTGACTCGTTTGTCACGTGTACCTATCCACACGGATATCGTTAATCAAATCTTCTTTGTTCCCGACGACGCGTATTATATATTTGACAGTAAAACCAATTCAAATAATATAATATTTGAAAACTCGATTTTGATAAACAATTTTTAGTTGTCCAACACACTAATGTAAGTGTACGTTTAGTCTACATTGAACCGATTAAAATTTGCACTGTTTTTGTCAGAGAGCTATGAAATTCTTATACTCAAATTTAAGTACAGAATAGTTACAATATTAAGTATCAAATATATTATGTTTAAAATTTTGATTAATCTTACTAGTAACAGTTGATATTTATACTATGAAATTTTTGATAAACGAATAAACAGTAACGTAATCTTGCGATATTTATACGGAAATAAAATCTTACCGACTAATGTAGTGAATTTTTGTATCAGGCGCTTAAGTCTCCAACAAATAATGAATTTTTTGGCTCCTATGAACCAATATCAAAACGATTGTTAACATAATTTTAATAAAATTATTTGTTTTATTATTAGGCTAATGGCCCTAATGTACACAGTCATATAAGAGTGATTTGGGTGACAACTCTATAGTAATTACCTACCAGGGTAGATTAATTATTACTAAATCCCAAATTTAGATGCCTTAAACAATTTTATTATGACTTAATATATCCTTTTAAAGATTAATCTTGCCCTTAAAATCTTGAAAATTTTTGCGCCCATTTATTTAAGAACATCCCAACATTACCCGAAACCGGGAAAAAATTAATGGGGAAAAAAAAATTTAGAAAAAAATTCACAAATTGAAAAGTTTCTTTCGCCAAAATGTATTTCATATTATTGTGTCTATTCATATTTAAATTTTCATAAAGGTTGGATTAAAAAAAAAAAAGTTTTTAAGGATTTTTGTTAAATTATGCGTAGTTTTTCCTAAATTTGGAAAAACTATCGAGAATTTGGAAAAATGACCTCTTAAAAGTACGATCTAGCACCATGGGTATATTCTTCACTCCTCGAGTCAGATGTTCTTGACGGATGTGTTGAAAATGTCGTAAACTATTGTTCTTGATAATATTATTGACATATTTCGCTCAAAATCGTATATTATTGAAGAAATGATTTATTAAAATTCAACATGCCCACCAAGTGCATCTGACCCGAGAAGCGAAGAATACCCGTGGTGTGAAGTATGTCCGGCTTTTTTTAAATTTTATTTCATATTATAAGTATAAGAATATACAAAAACTACTTAATATGTTATTAAATCAATTCTAAACTAAAGAAAAAAACTTCCTGCTCTATCTGAGCGGTTAAAATGTGCCAATAAATATTTGTAATTCGTGTAGGAAAATATAATATTCTCGTGTAGTTATTACATTTTTGGCAACGTTTTTAAATATTCTATTGCTGAGACGGCTCAAATGTCAATCTACATTTATTAAATATTAATATTAACGTGAACTTCATTTTCTACACCTACGCCAGGATAATATAACACAGTAGAAAATTCGGAAATCCTGGTGTAACATTTTTCATTATATTTGTATCTAGTCGTACATTTTTCTCCTCGATACAAACATTTATATTATAATTACCAGGTTACGTTAGGTTAGGTTATCAATGAAATATTATGATAACACACGAATGTAAATTTTAAATTTCATTTAAAGCTGTTCAGTGTAGTTTAAAAGCAGATATATACATATGAATAATAAATAATTTTTCGAGTCCACGGATAGACTCGATAATACCAACCACTTGATTATCAAATTCGTGGATAAAAGTGATCTGCTTTGTTCCACGCCTTAACTTTATTATTCATTATTTTTATCTTTATAAAATATGCAAAATGCTTAATGAAAAACTATGATTTTTTTAAATTGTTTAATTTAAACATCTCTTCACGTGCAACAATCACGGTGAAAAAAAAAATTTAATAATAAAACAATTTAATTTAATTTTCGCATTTATTATTATTATAAAATAACGTGATTTGCCCATTTAAATAATTATAACGCGTTTGGCCAAAACGAATAAACTATATTATGTGTATACCAGCAGGTTTAATGCTTCGTTCAACGCTTGTATAATATTATATGTATAAAATTAAGCCGTGATTAATTATTCGAATACTTTGTATTTTTATACAATAATACAATTATTTAAATGTTTATCTGTTTTAAGGTTTTATTTATGCCCAAGTCGTATTCTGACCTTGTCACTGAGTGTTAAATTCTACGCTCCGGGCTAATTTTTATTTACGTTATTTACTAGATTAATTTTTTCCGAAATAGATCACCTTCCAAATATTTAGTATGCGTATAGGAATAAATTATTATTTTACACGTTTTCGTTGATGTATGCCAAGATTTAAATGACTTTTCGTATGGATATCGCATTAAAAAATGTTAATAAAAATTTTTGTACTGAAATAACGCGTATAATTTTCAATGATTATATAATCAATACACATTAAATTAATTTGCATTAATAGATAAGAAAAACCAAGAATTGATTTTATTTTTTTTTTTTTTTCATGAAATAAAGATATAAAAAAACTTATTCAATCGGTGTATCGTCAATAATAGTTTACTTCAAGAGACAGCGAGTAGAATAATAATTTATATTAGTTTGTGTGTGTGCGCGTGCGCGCGCGCGTTTCGGTACACGAGTTTTAATTCGTACAAAGTACACGGAGGAATGTCCAATAATGGATTTTTTTTTTTTTCTATCCGGCCACAGATATCTGATGGATGACTGTAATTTTACCTAATAAACTGGTTATACATATTATTATTATTATTATTATCATTTTGTTTTTACACATTAATTCGGTGAGACGAAAGAATATTATCTAAACACGTGTTCGTGTTTGGAAAAATCGCGTTAAAAAACTCGATCCCCCCCCAACGTGTACAGACTTTGGGCAAAGATAATACGAGCAATTTAAAATGTCGCAAATTTGTACGAAGTCATTATTAACAAGGGCGTCCGCTGGGGAGGAGGCAAGTAGGGGCATCTGCCCCCTCCCCCTTGGCTTTTTCACAGGTCAATTATCATAACTATTATGCAGAATAAAATATCATAAAATAAATAATTTTAAATTAAGAAAATTTTTTCAAACGTTCAATGCCACATAGTCGACAAATGTTATGGATTTCTATGGAAGTCATCGGTTTTCGATGAATGTTTTGACTTATGTGTGAATATTTAATAGGATCTCGTGATTTCATTGGTATCATTGATTATAAATTTAATCATTTAATCATGTTTGTATATATTTGGATTTTGCGTAGCTATTTTTAGTGGGTTTTAATTATTTTATATATTTCATTTTAGAATATTAAAATTTAAAAGTTTAAAAGTTTTTATTATTTATATAGTTTAATATGTATGAATACATATTTTTTTAATAATTTATTTTAATCGAGGTTATTTACTATAATATAGCACTAAACAGTATAAGCTATATGTTTGTTTTTAATTTAAAAAAAAAACAAGTTATTTCCAAATGGTTTGATAATATTGGTAGTGCTTTATTTATATTTTGTAGAAGCTAGAAACATTTAATTTTATAAAATGTAACCTAAAATTATCAAATCAATGATTACATTTTATTTACATAAAAAAAAAAAAAAAAAAATGCATTTACAAATTTAAAGTTGCACATTAATTAATCAAAATTAATACTGTAAGATAAAGTTTTAACGTTCTAACTATATACGCGTCACATAATTAATAATTTAATTATTAGGTTCCCTAATTATATTATGATAGAAAATACATCAAAAACAATAAGGTACTTTATTACTAATCTGATAATAAAACAAAAATTAAAAAATTTAAATACCTTGTTCCCCCTCTTGACAAATTCCTGCGGACGCACTTGATTATTAATACAACAAAAAAAATTGTCCACATTCGACGACTACGTGTGAATTATTTAAAATTTATACACAGCTACCACTTATTTTTTATAAAGATTTATCGAACAAAACGATGTAAGATATATATTATGTATCTTTTTTCCAAACCGAAAACGATGTCAGGCACTAGCTAATGACTAATGAGTCGCATAATGTGAACGACCCGGTTTAATATTAATTTTTTTTTTTTTTCTATTTACTTTTCAAAATATAACGTGTGTGTATACCGTGAGAACAAAAAATAGCGAAAAACGGTATTTTAATATAATACCACGTGGACACAATGGTAAAGATGTTTGGGGCGTTACACTCGTCCACGTGTACAGAGCTGATTAATGTAAAAAATAATTCAACAAATAATTTGCAGAAAAGAGGTCTGAACGTTAAAAAAAAAAACCGCACCGAAATTAATATTATATGCACGCCATTAAACCCGTACACACACACACACACACACACACACACGTATATTATTAATATATTATTATTATTTAGCTAATGTGGCCACGTGTTTCGATAATATAAATCCGCGTATACAGTGGTTCCCAACCTTTTCTATTCTACACCCCCTTTTGTATAGATTTTCAAAAATCTTGCACCTCTCCTGTCCTATAAATGAAAAAAATTCATCACCTTTTTTGTATACTTTACAAATAAACTACACAATATTCGGAATGATAACTTTTTTATTGATGATAATAATTATTATAATATTATATGAACGACAGTAAAATAATATAACGGATTAATCAATGAACATGAATAATAATTGTAGAAATAAATTAGTATGAAATATTAATAATGAGTTATGTTTAACGATTAAACACTGATTATAATCTTTATAATATGTTATCGATACCCATATTAATTTTTAATTTTTCTCTACACTAATTAAAATTTTTACTTCGTGATGACTGTTTGCACCTCACCAGCAATTTGTTCACGCCTCCCTGGTTGGGAAACACTGGCGTAATAGAACCGAATCGATATTATTAATTTATAAAATCGACAATAGGCGTTATGCGCCCCAGTCGATTAGCCGTTATTTATTATTTTTCGCACTGACGTCGCGAATCCGTTAAACAAATAATTTACGCGCATTTTTATTATTATATTATTGTATTGTAAGTACGTATGTAAACAAACAGATAATTTTTTTGTACCGCCTCCGCACACCGTCGTCGTCGCTGTCATTGAACCTGTGTCGCATTGGCCGGTGTGACCTTGGCGCAGGACAACGTGTTCGCGTCGGGCCGCGTAAATCATATTTATTTTATTTTATTTTATTAATACAGTAATGATTTTCGTTTGTTTTTTATTCCCCACCCCCTACCCCATACGCATTTGCCGCCCAACTCTAGCCCTCGTATATTATATTATAAATAGAGTGCAGATTTTGAAGGCCCTAAAACGAAGCTACGTCAACTATGAAATTCGATTTATACCACTGAGAATAAAATTCGTGACATTTTTTGTTTTGCTTTTATTTCCTATTAGATTCTGAATGAAGTGAAGGAGCTAGTGTTTTTACAATGATGTTTATTTTTTTTTTTCTGTGTACAACTTTTTGTATAGAAATACTTGTCCAAAAGTTTCGATCAATAACTTTTTGAAACAGGATTTACCTCTAGATTGTACTTTAAAAAGGTCATTTTTTGAATTTCTCAATTCTTCAATTTTTTTTTTAAACCACCCAAAATTTGACAAAACGACTCGGAAACCATCATTTTTTGATCCGAATTTTATGAAAATTTAAACATAGATAGAAAATCCTATAAAAAAGATTTTGGCGCAAGAAAATTTTGGACATTTTTTGAAAAAATTTTTTTTTTCTTATATTATTAACTTCCTTCGTTCAGAATCGTTTTACTGAAGAAATGATTTATCGTTTCTTTAAAATTGAATACGCCCGTCAAGAGAATATCACTCGTCGTGCGAAGTACACCCATCGTGCGAAGTATGTCCGGCTTTTTTCCTTTTTTTTTGGATTTAAATGCTTTTTGGGGTATATTTTCAGCTTATAAGTTACATTTTTTCAAAACGTGTTCTAAATAAACGTATTTGAAAGGTTAATTCAGTTTAAGAAGATTTTTTTTTAAACTGTAAAAGAAAAAAGAATAACAATTATAATTTTTTTATATTTTAATAAACTAATAAATAATTACAGAACGTTTTTTCGTAATAAATATATATATATTTTTATCAAAAACTCCATTTTTAATGATATTTTTGGAAAACTTGTTGAGCTTTATTGTTTTATTTCAAGTGCTTTTTATCAGTTTTTTTTTTTATTGCTGTACTCTAATTACAAACATGCGTAATATTATAACACGTGCGCGAGATTTACCCAAAAGAATTAAGAATTAAGTATTTGTATGATTAATAATTTTATATATTATAAGCGCGTGCGCCACAGAAATGTAATTTGAGTAATGAAAGGTAAACACCATTTTATACCCACTAGTTTTGCCTTTCAAACGTCGACGACTGCACAAATGCGTCACGTGAACGGAAGGAGCGACAACGGTTGTTTTTGTACCCTTTCCAGTGAATTCCCAACCGCCAACACGAATCTAAAACGTGTATGGGTATTACATTCGTTGTTTTAGAAGAAAATAAAAAAAAAAAATGAAAATAAGTGCGTTGTACCGTTTTCGAAACATCGCGGTTTTAAATAATTATATTTGGCGTATCTGTTGTCCTAGAATATATTATTATTCAAACGACTTATAAATCGCTTCATAAATATAAAACAGACGTGTAACTCTGCAGACACCTTTCTCGGGACCACAAGCTGCACGCAGAATTTTTTATAATAATATTATAATATTATGTTATTATACATATACATATTCAATGCGAATAAATTATTTTCGTCGATTTAAATAGAACGCAGTTATTTTAGATTCTGAACGAAGTGAAAAAGCTAGTGTTTTTACAATAAAGTTTTTTTTTTTTTTTTCTGTGTACAACTTTTCGTATGGAAATACTTGTCCAAAAGTTTCGATCAATAACTTTTTGAAACCGGATTTGCCTCTAGATTGTACTTTAAAGAGGTCATTT
>JAIPRM010001142.1:6614-17265 GCA_025469315.1 Stegophylla sp. TES_Ste_2020 | reverse complement strand
TCCTTAGTTCAGAATCGTTTTACTGAAGAAATGATTTATCGTTTCTTTGAAATTTAATACGCCCGTCAAGAGAATACCACCCGTCGTGCGAAGTACACCCATCGTGCGAAGTATGTCCGGCTTTTTTATATTATTAACATCCCTCGTTCAGAATCATTTTATTGAAGAAATGATTTATCGTTTCTTTAAAATTCAATACATCCGTCAAGAGAATCCCAACCGTCGTGCAAAGTATGTCCGGCTTTTTAAACACAACGCGGAATAATAAGACATTTTCACTTTGGCACGCGAAGTGTGAAAATGTCGATAAAAAATTACAAGCACATAAAATGCAAACCTCCCGAAAATTCACCAAACACCAGAATTGTATTATTTAGTGACGATGAAGTCAGTCAGTGGCAACAATTTTCAGGTGTTGCAAAAGTATCGTTTTGCAACACCAAAATATAGTTCAAAATATTTGTAAGTTGTTACATTGTATAAAAATTTATTATTACTAAAAAAAAAAAAAAAACATATATAAAAAGCCGGACATACGTCTCGACACCACGGATATTCTTCGCTCCTCGGATCAATTACTCTTGGTGGGGATGTGTAGAATTTTAAAGAAACGATAAATTAATTATTCAACAAGACGATTCTAAAGGAAGTTAATAATAATATAAAAAATAATATATCAGTCATCATTTTCAATAGACCCACCAAGAGTATCCGACCCAAAGAGTGAAGAATATCCGTGGTGTGATGTATGTCGGCTTTCTTGTTCATAATTTACTTTTTTTTTTTATCTAATAAATAAAGAAATGAGAAAAAAAGTTAGAAAAATGTCTAAAACAATTTTTTTTTCACATTTTAAAAATTTTCTTGCGTCAAAACGTTTCTATTATTGTCTGTCTATGTTTAAATTTTCATAAAGTTTGAATCAAAAAAATTATGTCTTTTTTATCAAATTTTGGGGTAAGATTGCAACATCGAAAATCTTATCCAAATTACGCCACTGAAGTCAGTTATAAAATATACGATCCAAAGATACCTAACCTAACCTACATTGTAGATCTGTATTTGGATTTAAACGATTTGTTTATATTATTTTGCCATTTTTCCATAACCGTACACGTCACAACAATACACAATAATAATAATATGCGTTTACACGACCAGAAGAAAGTTCGTAAAATGTTCGTGAAATTATTTTAGGGTAAAAAGGAAAATCGTTAGATAATAATATTGAAGATCAGTACAATCGAATTGTTACGATTGTGAAAAAGCGAATTATACAACGCTCGTTAGGAGACTATTAGTAGTGCAAACTTATATAGATTGTAATAGACTTTCTTCTTACACGCGATATTTCGTCAACAAGCACTGACCACATAATAATAATACTTACAATGTTTTATTTTCCCCGTTATTATTAGCTATTAAACGGTTTCGTTTAAAATACAACGCGATTAAATTATCATAGGTCGGAGAAATAAAATAATATGTTTATCTAATTGGTTTACCTGTTGCTGCATGTAATGTTGCATGCATAATCTTTTTGAATGCATGAATATAAGTGAATACACTAGCATGTGCCTTGAAATGCTAAATTATTTACAAATATGTTCTTATTTTTTTGTTTTTACTACAAAAGTGAAATTTTTAAACAACTTGATTGTATCTATTAAAAAAAAAAAAAAAATACAACCCTATAGATAGGTTTTGGTCTTATAAATGGTGTAATTTATTAGTGGCATCGAGCTTATGATAGTACATTGACATTGACCATGACCGTTGGCTGAAATAGGTTAAAAAATTTGGGAGTCAATATGTTCATTTTTTTGATTTAGTCCCTTTAATGATCTTAACCTCATGCAATAATGTAAATTAAATCGGCGGGACTTTGAATGGACTTTGGGGGCTAAACCCTCAAAGCTCCTCCTCCCCCATTTCCGCCTATGACCATGACGTGCTAAGAAAAATAATGATTTACTCAAACACATCATATAAAACGATGTGACTATAATATGAAAGTACAATACCTACGAATAACTATGTGAAAAGCTATGTGCGGACAACAAGTCGAGGGATATTTTTGATTTGCGTAGCGAACCAGAAGCACCAATGAGCGTAGCGAGTTGACTGAAAAGCGGGTTAACTAACCTAAATGGAAATCAATTTTTATTTTAATCGTTCCCAATCCGAGAAAATGGTTTTGCTCAATATATTGAGCGATATTAAGGATTAAAAACAATGTTATTATAAATAGTACAATTCATAAGAACCGTTTTATGTAAAGTATAAAATTATGAGTTAAATATATTATTAAAATTTCATCGTTTAAACAATTATTCCATTTTTATATTCTTTGAGTTGCGAGTAAATAATAACGTGGTGTTTATAATATTATAGTGTGTAAAAAATAGAAAAAATTAAATTGAAAATAATTAAAATTTTTAATTTAACAACTCAAGAATATAATACAGACATTTTCTCTCGGGTAAAAGAGTAGTGTCCTTTACATTTTCATTTTTGTCATTATTATTATTTTACGCCAAAGTTAAAGTGAATATTTTTTTTTGAAAATCGTTATTATACTTGTTTGATTGAAGGTTTGCCTACGGACAAAAGATCACAGGATTTACAACGATCAAATGAGACAAAAAAAAAAAAAAAAAAAAGAACGAACGAACGAAGAAAACTATTAAAACCAGTTTATGTCTTTCGGTTAATATATATATTCTGATATACTGAATATTTATTTATAATTATAAATTGAGACGCACTTGAATACGAACACCGTGAGAGAATGCAAATTAAAACAGCAAAACGATGCGAATACACGACGACGACCAAATCTCGTGTGAACGCGCAACGTAAGTGTTATTTTTCACGGTCTGTACACGTGTCTATACAAGTAGGGGTGTGCCGATGGAGTGATTAGGGGGGTTCAAACCACCCCCAAATTGACTGGCTTATTTTTTTCTCGACTTTATTCCAGTTTTAAAATAAAAATATTTATACTATGCGAAGAGTATACAGTTATATAGTTCTGATTTGTCCGCGATACTAGTGTTTGTAAAGAAAAGTAAGTCCATGCTTTCGAAAATGAATTGGTTGAATAACCAAATTGCAATAAATGGCCAAGAAATACGATATAACTTCTTTTTGGATGCGACTGTGAATATTAAAATAAAATAAAAAAAAATGTTCTAAAAATCTTTGTTGATAGAAAGATAGAAGAACTTTTATTCGGGAAAAAAATGCAAAAAAAAGAAAACTGCTCGTTTGACGAATGTAGTTGGTTCAAAAATCGCAACATTATCGTAATTTATGGACTTACTTTTATCAATTATTTTCTCTTACTCTGATAAGTGATTACAGTAGTAATTGTAATCAGAAAAATTAATGGCTATGAAGCCATTAATTTGTAAAATAAAAAAAAATTACAACATTTTCAACCTTTTGAAAATTTTTACCAAAAAAAAAAAAAAAATCACGAAAATTTCCATCACGAGTATTACGAGCACTTTTGTGACGGAAACGGTGAAAAAACGAGTTTTCACGTCCCCAACTGCCGGAAAACTAATTCGAATGGCGGCAGTACCGTAGCTATCTTTTATCGCACTTTTGGCAAAACAAAATTTTGCGCCCCTTCTCCGCCAAAAAATTCATACTACACGTGTTTTTTTTTTTGTAATCGTTCCATTAAATACTAGTTTTGTTTTTACAGTGTACGCATAAAATATTAATAACACCTTTTTTTTATAAATACTTTCAATTAAATAACATTCTGATGAAAATGATTCGATAAGTTTAAACAAAATAAAATATATTCTATTTCACAATATTTTGCACCCTAATATTATCTACACCCTTATATATATATATATACTCTAGCCGACCTCTAGCTACAGCCAGAGGTGCTATATAGTTCAATACGGGGGGGAAAAATTATTTTGCACCCCCTTAGCGTATTGATATACACATATATAAGTGCAGTAAATAACTTCCAAAAAATTATTTTCGTCACTTCGCTCGGATAATAGCTTATTGGAAAAAAATAATTATAAGATTATAAAAAAAAAATAATAAAAATCATTACTTTCGCTCCAACGGCGTAACTTCAAAATTTGAGCCCGGGAGCGAATTTTTCAGCGAGCCCCCTTCATCTAGGTATATATATATTAAAAATGTCTGAGGGGGTTTTTACCTTACTAAAAAATTTAAAAACAATTTTTTAAACATTATTACATATATTATTAAATAGTAAATACATACATAGTACGAAATGCATTTCGTAGATGTAATAATATTCACACTCATAGTGATAATTTGTAATAATTTTGAATTATTAAAAAAAACAAAATATTAAGTTTTAAAAAATATTAAGATAGAAAAAAATAATATTTTTAATTAAATATTAATAGTAAAAAAAAAATCGTATTATTTCGGGCCCGAGTACGACCGTACCCTCTGATCCCTCTAAGTTACGCTACTGCTTCGCTCGTAGTTTAGATTGTAGATCGACTTTACTCGGTTTTATGTCGAATGAAGATTATAATTTTTTTTTTTCTGTAAGCATTTGAATCAGAAACGTACAATTACGTACAATATTATCATCCATAAACAATTCACCGCTCCCAAAAAAACTTCCGCCCGGAGCAAAATATGCCCCCTTTTGCCCCCCTCTCCCTCAATGCGCCCCTGGCTACTGGGGGCACCGGACTCACCTTCGATTACGACCGCGTCGTCGGTGTACGTCTCCCGGTAGGCCGTGGTCTGCTGCGGGGCCGCGGCGGCGAGGACGAAGGACAACAGCGGCAGGACGACGACGACGACGCGCACGGGAGACAAACGGTTGTAAGCGTTACGGGGTGACGGACGCCGCTGGGTCCGGGCCGACCCGGAAGACTTCATCGCGCTTGCTTCGTGGACGGGTCGCGAACCGGTGAAATGCCGCGGCGACGGCGTTTTCGCTACAGTCGACGACGGGGTTGGACGACGGTAGCCGAATAAGACGAGACGTTTAGCACCGCGACCGGCTGTGGTGCCGGCAATCAGTGCGACTGACCGCTGGTCACGAGACGCGCCCGCCATTTATCGAGAATCTCGTCCGTCCGCGCGCGCGTTATAGGTTGGCCGTTTCTTTTTCTACCACTTACTGCTACTACTACTACTACTATCGCTACTGCTACTACTACTACTGATACTACTGCTTACGTCTGTATTAGTCGCCACCACCGGTCGCACGAGTTCCGCATATTGTCCAAAAAAATGTTCGCACGTCGGGTGTGCTACTCCGGACGAGTGTATTGAATTTGAAATAAAAACGATACTGAATGAAACTTCAACTAATAATACACGATAATAATTATCACTTTCAAAGGATTAAACTTAAATGTTGAACTATAAATCATTTTTGTTAGATACAACATTGATTTTCATAAATTCACTTACACCTAATGAATACTCCATAAATAATTTCAGTTTACAATAATATAAAATGAAATTAAGCGGCTCTAATTATCGTAAATCGACATTAATTATGCAATGTAACATAATTTTTACTAACGTTTATCGTGGCACATGTTACGGTTAAAAAAAAAAAAAAATGCAAGACCTACTACCGGGTTTGATTCAAACCCGGCACCGTAACGCGAAAAGGGATATCTTAAACCATTGCACCACACTAAGATCGTTGAACATAGGATTGAAACAGTAGGTATTTAGTATAATAACCGAAAATATTAAATTTTCAAAATAAAATAAAATAATTAGAAAACTTTTAATGCACGTGAATTTTAATTCACACGGAAAAACATTACCTAACAACCTTTTAGGTGTTAAAAATATCATAAAAATTTGTCCGTACTTTCTCTGATTTTTTCCCCAATCAAACCCTTGTTTATACGTTTATAATTAACTGAAGCTCCGCTCAGAATCGTTTATCGTTTCTTTTAAACTCAACACACCCTCCAAGAACATCTCACCCAAGAAGCAAAGACTGGTGAGAAATATGTCTAATTCCTTTTTATTTTATTTTTTAACTGAACCCCCACCGAAATAAAATCCTGGCTACATCCTTGTCCCCGTAGTACAAACTATATCCAGCTTTTTTGTCTATACTTTGTTTTACTTTACTTTACATTTTTTCATCTAATAAAATAAAGAAAGGAGAAATAAGTATTAGAAAAAAATGTCCAAAATTTGTTTTCACATTTTCAACATTTTCTTGCGTTAAAATGTTTCTCATATTATTGTCAATATGTGTTTAAATCTTCATATAGTTTCGACCAAAAAATATGGTTTCCGAGTGTTTTTTTGTCAAATTTTGGGTAATTCGCCACCCCCCCCCAAAAAAAAAAAAATAAAAAATTCGAAAAATGACCTCTCTAAAGTACCAATAAGAAATAAATTCAGTTTCAAAAAGTTGCTGATCGAGACTATTGGACAAGTATTTCTACAAGAAAGAGTGTTTACAAAAAAAAATAATAATAAACATCATTGTAAAAACACTAGCTCTTCTTCACTTCGTTCAGAATCTAAAAGTACAGCAAAAATAAGTAAAGTAAATTTAAGCACCTAGAGTGAAATAAAGAATATAATAACATAGTAGGGCCATGAGGTCAAGGATTAAATGAAGCCCAGGCATCAAGTTAAAAAGGGATAGGTCAGATATTGACTCTTTCGTGAAAGATACACAGTTTCAAAAACCGCATTGAGTTTTTCGACTTTTTTCTTTTGTTTTTAAGCATAATTATACGAAACTTAATTGCATTACAAAAAATCATTTTTAATTTTTCTCATGCGGAATGTTTTCCTTATTAATGACATATTATATATATATATATATAATCGTCATACTTGCATATAGATATCTATTTACGTTTATGTGAATAAATTGTTTACCTGCATATCTAGAAAGTAGGCCTTAAAATATTCTGCACAAAATCCTTCCCCAAGATTTTGATCCTTGACAACTTTGTTTTTATAATGGCTTGTTTAACGCAAATTTGATTAAATATGATGGATTTATCTCATAACTTATAGATTAGGCAATTTCTTTTGCACATATCATGACAACTATAACTTCGTAAACTACAATATTGTGTTCTATTAAATTATATTAGATAGATAATTTATAATAACATAATTATTCATATTTTGGTAGCCATAGCATACCGCGTCATCTATGAAACTGAACAATAAGCAATCGGTTTTTTAACGACATCGCAGATCTATGAACAAGATCTGTATTATATCCACCTTGCCAATGACTTATGTTAACCTTATCACAAGATGTTCACTTCTTAGATCATATACATACATGATCTAAGGTTCACATAATACATAATAAATGCTTGCTCTCTCTTACCCACGATTATAAATTTTTACTTTCTTCTTCTATAATCGTGCCTCTTACATAGGTTATCAAAATGTATAATTATTATCAATGATAATATACTGATAACTGTCTTGTCCACTGATATGAAAAAATTCGAAAAATAATAATCTGATGTTGAAATGTCAAATGATTTAGATACAATGTATGATCAGTCACTATTTATTTTACATAATATTATACTATGTACTATAAAATAATATACTTATATAAATATATTCTTATCTATACTATTTACTTTTTATAAAAAAAATAATAATAATAATATAATTTATTCACATAAGACAATTTTATCAATTTGTTATTATAAAATTATATTTATTAAGCATAGCCATAGATACTTTATACAGTGTTTTTGCAATATTTATACTTTAGAATGTTTGAAATCTGAATATTCTTGGAAATAAACATGAGGTTTCATAGTAACCTGTTGAATTTAACGAAAACGTTTTGTAAAAATTACTGTACTAGCAGTGAACAACTTTATACCACTGAAATTAAAAATGCCACTGTTGTGTGTACAAATCATTTGACTCCAGAAATAAAGTTACATTTGATAACTGAAAAATGCAAACTATGGCATTTACCTGCTGATCATTGCCAATTTGACGATCCATTCTGGGCTTTTTATTGGCCTGGAGGCCAAGCAATTTCAAGGTAAACCAAATTATGATCAAACTTACCGCTAGTATATTTATTACTAAAATTATACAATTTTAGATTTCTGTTAGATAACTGTCAATATGTAAAGAACAAAACGGTTTTGGATGTTGGCAGTGGTAGTGGTGCGTGCTCAATTGCATCGGCAATAGCAGGCGCAAGTCAAGTTACTGCTAATGATATAGACCCTGGTGAATATTTTATTTTATTTTAGTTTTTAATTTCTTGTTCTCATATAATATTTTTATAGTTGCATGTGTAGCAGCTAAATTAAATGCTCAGTTGAATAATGTCCACATAGACGTATTGTCTAAGAATATTTTGTTTGATGATTGTTCAAAATGGGAAGTTATTATTGTTGGAGATATGTTTTATTCTAAAGACATAGCTGATATTTTGTGGAAATGGCTGGAAGCACTGCGTGATTGTGGGAATATTATACTAATTGGTGATCCGGGTAGGCATTGTTTTAAACCTGGACGTCATTTACAGAAACGTTTAAAGAAACTTGAAGAATACAATTTAACAGAAAATTGTTGTTTGGAAAATCGAGGATTTTCAACTGCATCCATCTGGATGTTTGACTGAAATAATTATTGTTGATGAAAATAAAAATTTATTTTGTATAATACATAGTATATAGACAAACATTTGTCTACACAATAAAACTATATTATAATTAAATAGTATATAGTTTGTTGTTCTTAGCTGATTAGTTTTAGTCGAGAAGCTGATAACTGTTCAATTTCTCTGCACTATAAAATCCAGCTTTCACTTGTCTACCTCCAAAGAATCTACCATTTAAGTCAACAACGGCTGTATTAAAACAAAAATATTTGTTAAAATTATATAAAGTACATAATTAGAAATTAGTATTTGTTAGTATTAATAATTTTACCTTTGATTGCTGATTCTATTCGTTTAAATTCTACAAATATGCGTACAGCTTCTTCAGGATCTACATTTGGAACTTCATATATAACTACTCTGTTCACATCCCCGTATTTTGTATTACATTCGTCTTTCACTTCAGGTTCAAGATCTTGATCAACTTCACCAGGTCCAACCATGTTTCTTAATAGTACTACCTGTTTGTATTTAATTTAGTAGGTAAACAGTAGAAAGTAAGTATTCAGATGAAATATAAAAAAAGATAAATAACTATAATAATATTATAACCTTTGATTGTTCTTTCATTATTTCTGTAATACTTTGTAATGGTTTTGGTGGAGGTGGAGCAGGTGCTACGAAATCATCTTGTAGCATTGCAGATATAGGTGGTGAAACATTACCTCCTGGTTTCTCATGAATAATCCTACCACCTCTCTTGCTAGTTTTTTCTACTTGTAATGCCACTGATATGCCTTGTTCTTTCTTTCCTAATCCTTGTCCCTCCTAGGCAAATAAATATATTTGTTACTTATTTATTTAAATACATTTTTTATTTATATGTTATTATATTATCAACCAATATTAATAATAATAATAATGTTCTAGCTTTTAAAATAAAATGTAATAATAATAATTTATATGCCGACGAATAGCTAATTCAAACTATTTGCCATTTTTTTATTTCATTTACTAAATACTTTAATAAAATAATGTGTTCAGATTTTTTCTTCAACATATCTTCTATAAATATATATAAATGAAGAGTTGAAAAATTGTAAAACACAAATATAACCTAGACCTGGATATATCCGAATATTGTATTATTTATGATTTATAAAACAAGAAAAACCATACAATAAAAAAAAGCCGGATATAATTCGCACGACGGGTGGGATTCTCTTGACGGGTGTATTAAATTTTAAAGAAACGATAAATAATTTCTTCAACAAAACGATTCGGAATGAGGGAAGTTAATAATATAAAAATAAATGAGAAAAAAAAATGTTAGAAAAATGTCCAAAATTTTTTTTTCACATTTTCAAAATTTTCTTGCACCAAAATCTTTCTTATATGATTTTCTATCTATATTTAAATTTTCATATAATTCGGATCAAAAAATGATGGTTTTTATCAAATTTTGGGTAGCTTTTTCCAAAAAAAAAAGAAATGAGAAATTCAAAAAATGACCTCTCTAAAGTACAATCTAGAGGCAAATCCGATTTCAAAAAGTTACTGATCGAAACTTTTGGTCAAACATTTCTATACGAAAAGTTGTACACAGAAAAAAATAAATAAACATCATAGTAAAAACACTAGCTTCTTCACTTCGTTCAGAATCTAAAATGTATAGGTAAACAATAATATGAAACAAATAATAAAACTTTCACACTTTTAGAAGAAAAAAAATATTTTTTCTATATTATGATATAAATGGTTAAATTAATAGCGGTTTAGCATTAAACAAAATCATAGAATTAGTTTGGCACTGGATGTACTGAATACCAATTTCAATAACTGAAAAATTTGCTATAAGAAGATTATACTAATCTATATAAGTATGTAATAATTGCAATGTTCCATAAATGTAAAAAAGCCGGACATACTTCGCACGATGGGTGTACTTCGCACGACGGGTGGTATTCTCTTGACAGGCGTATTAAATTTTAAAGAAACGATAAATCATTTCTTCAGTAAAACGATTCTGAACAAAGG
>JAIPRM010001141.1:28812-41636 GCA_025469315.1 Stegophylla sp. TES_Ste_2020 | reverse complement strand
GGGACGCACTTAGGCTACGTCAAAGTAGTGACCTTTTTCTCTTGGGACGCACTTGGGCGAGACCTTATTCCGGACGCATTCGGAACATTAAATAAGGGACATTTTGGGACGCACTCGGGAGTCACCCGCCACTGGAGGTGCTTGTAGGCACGTGCCTACTGTGCCTTATGGTTAATCCGACTCTCGGGCTCTGAGTACATTTTAGATTCTATAAGCTTCATTTACTGTGCTAATTTTACAATTCATTAATTATTTTTTATGGAAAACACTTTTTTAGACCTGAATTAAAATACTTTAGTGTACCTGTCAAGCGATTGAAACAAACTCAAATAGAAAATATTAGTTATTTTTCTAATATATAAATATTTTACGAGATATAATACATTAGAATTTTCTAATGTATTATTTTATATTTATAATATTTAAATATTATCATAATTTAGTACTTACCCGCTTTTGAGTTTAACTAAGCTCAAAGCTGTTTCATTCAGTTTCAAAATTATGTTTATAATAATAAAATCTCCACACATTTTCCCTTGAGTATTTCATTTTAAAAAAAATTAATATTATTTCGATGTAGGATTTGTCTTGTAATTAAATTAACATATAATTTAAAGACAGGTGGGTTATTACATTTTAGTGACTGAGCCGTGTTTTACTCACTTACCTTGATTGCATTTACGGCCCTGTAATTACCTAGTATTACTAGTTTGAAAACCATTAAAAAATGCACAAACTAATGCACGAGGAGACGATAATATTTTTTACTGAGTTTCTACATTTTATTTGATTAAGATTGCATTTAATGCTTCGATATATGATGTATATCCCACATATTTAGTTCATATGATTTGTAATAGGGTTTGTATAACATGTATGAAATATATAGTCAGTGGCGAATCTAGGTTGGAGGGAACTGTGGATCAACAATAATTTATATCTTGATCGAGAGGCCAAAATGAGGTTTAGTGTATCTTATTCTTAACAATTTTATGGACCTTCATCTATTTTAATAAAGCTAATATTCACAGTAAATTTTACACCATTAAATTATGTTGCATAATAATTTATTGTTATAGCTATGAACTACATTAGCTACAAGAATAAGCTTAACTTATTTAAAAAAATGATAATCATAATTAATTATTTTATTATTATATACGAGTATCTTAATATTTGAAAACATTTTTCATGGATTTTTATATAAAAATTTGTTTTTATCTTCTTCTTATACATTCGTTATTTTGGAAACAAAATGTTTGAAATTCATAAAACGTAAGAGACCAATTTTACCAAGTTTAAAACTGCTGTGGTCTGTGGGTAAGCTGACCCCGCGAACCCCTCTCTAGATTCGCTACTGCGGTTATACCATACTATTATAATTTGGTATAGACATAGTCCGTAATCATTAAATTTAATACCTTTATTACTCGTTGATCAGGACCTGAGGCATACATTATATACCAAATAAACACATACACGAATATCATACAAATATAAAAATATAAGCACATAATGTATTAATTAGCATAAATTATGTGTGTAGGTAATTACTATTTTATTATCAATATTTCAATAGAAATATGTTTTATATTCTTTATCACTCAATTATCAATACATTTTCGAATCTAGGAAAAAAACGACACGGATCGATAATAATACGACATAGACGATTAATTGTGTGTACCTACCATTATATAATTACAAAGTATTTTGAATTACGCCTTCATCAAAAAATCTGATATCACTTCTTAGTGGCGTAAGCAGGAATTTGCTATGGGAGGAGGCTAACATAAAAAAAAGTATTTTTGGTATCATTTGATTTGAATTCGATAGTTTAAGGTATGCAATATGATCATTTTAACCCCATGGTAAAATGTCAGGGAAGGATCAAACACCCTACTGAGTGAGTTCCTATTAGATATTTGGTCATAAAACTAAAATTCACTGTGTGTTATAAATAATCAAAAATTTGCAATATTTTCAAATTTCTACATTTAATGAAGGTTAATTTGTTTGATAATTTGGTAGCGGTGTCGTATGCTATCTAAACACGATTTAATGATGTCGTATGCTATCTACATAAAAAATGATATCTGCGTTTGAATATATTTGTAATCTTAGGTGTTCGTTACACTACGTGGTATTAGAGGACGTATTTATAAGACATTGAGCGTTGCTTCACTCTGCCATTTCCTTCCTTTTGTTCACTTCGCAAAATTTTCCACGCTTGCTTCGAAAGCTCGTGAACACCCCGACGAGCGAAATTTTTTTTTTAGCTTTTCGTCTAATATAATATTAATATAATTACACTATACCATTGTAGGTCATTAATAATTTAACTAAGATCAAAAAATTACTTTTATTTGGTTGAGGGAGGGGGATTAAAATTTAAGCTTATCAAGTTTAGCATTAAGATATTTATGTAAGCAAAAGATCCTTCAAATAAGAGAATTACAATTTTCATAAAAATGTGATATTACATCATGTTAACTAACCTACTATAAATATTTACTATCTAATCATATGCCTATCTTTACACCTTACCAGTGACGCCCTGAGGGAGGGACAAGTAGGGGCCATTGCCCCTCCTGAGATTTTTCATGTTGGTGATGAAATTTGGATTTTTTTAATACTTAATGCTTCTGTTTGTTATATACCTATGCAAATTGTATTATTAAAAACAACACTTCCTACTTTGTACTTGGTACGAGTAGCACACAGATATTGGTACATAAACATAATACAGAAAGTAGTGACATAGAGTTTGAAGTAGCGTACTGACAGTTGTCGTTTTCAATAATATATGTTATTTAATATACTATTCCTCCACGATTATAATTATTCATAGAATATCTATAATCATGATATAATATATTCTATGTGGTATAATCATAATAAAGTATAGCAGCCTTTTGTAGACAGAAATAGACATATTTTGACAACAGCCAATAATTTTTTAATCATATGTCAGCACTTTACGCCATTTAAAAACATGGGTTGGAAATAGAATGGGAAATGAACGACTAAAATGAAGTAGCCTAGGGTTGATTTATATTCACCGTAAAAGGTATGATAATGAAGAAGTTTTTTAACAAATTCAAGATTCCATTAATTTATTCGCATGTAACAAAAGACGTTTGTCCTTACTCTTCGAATACAATTATATAAAAAATCAGTAACATCAAGAATTTCAAGTATAAGAATTATTAACTTGATTTAATAAACTTGTTTTTGGTTTTTAATTTATTGTTGCTTTTTTTTATAAGTGTTTGAACTAATAATGTAATTTTTTATCAACTTATATCAGTCTTTTATTTTTACAATAAAATTTATGAGTGTTATGAAATATGAGAGTAACTCCCCCATGGCTTATATTCACTTACAGTTTTTATTTATAATTAAAACGATGCAACTAGTACACATTAGGTATATACCTATACAGTACACTTGTCTATCATGAAAGTAATATTTTTGACCAAAACATGCATAGTTCATTTTTAAGCGAATATAATTAATAATAATTAATTTATACTGTGTTTTCCCGTCTGCCGTTTACCACTGCCCGAATATTTTTTTTTTTTTCTTATCAAAATTTCTATACGTCACACAGCAAGTCAATTATCAAGCTGAAATGTACCCACGTTGCACAGCAAGCCGAAGGTTGACATCGATTTGAATTGAGCGCGTAGCGCAAGGGGCACGGCATGAGTTTGCGAAGCAAGAAAGGGGAGTTTTGCGAAGTGAGCCAAGCGAACAGAGCTGCGGAGTGAACGACGCTCAATGTTATAACAGCGCAAAGGATCTATAAAAATTGCGGACGTAATCGGGCTATCAAAAAGTTACGATTTTGATAATGGGACGCCCATTAAAGTTACTTCCTTCTGGTTTCTGCCGAGCACCGGTCGTGTGAGAAACTAGAAACTGCATTCGATGCGTGAACATCAGCCGTCAAAGACAATCGCAGATAATAATCAAATAACAACGAAACTTATGAAACTACGATAACTATTAACTACATACTAGACCAGTGATTCCCAACCAGGAGCGGGAATTCCCTCTAATAGAGAATCAAATACTGCACAGAAGGATATAGTGATTATGAAATGTATTACGAAAAAATTGTCGGTTAAATAATCTACCTATATTATTTACATTTTATGTTATTATTTCTGTTTAATATTTAATAATTTGTTATTATAATTAATGTTATTAACTAGTAAGTTGATTTATATTATTATATTACATTTTTAAAATATCGAAAAAAAACAATGATAAATAAAAGTCAACAGTTGTATAATATAGTAATATACGTATTAGTTATTTTCTATTATTTATTTGTATGGCTAACACAAAAAAAGGTCTAAACTTTAATTTAAGGGGGGATAAGATTTTTGAAAATGTACAAGGTCGAGAACCACTGCACTAGATTTTAGATAATTTATTTTATATACAACCCATCGATATTGTAGTATAATATCAATGACAGAACCTCAAACGGCTCAAACCGTGTGTTCTGCAGACTGCGGCTTACAGCGTAGAAAGAGCATGTAACTCGACGACTGTGTGTGTGTGTGTGATAGCTCTCGGGAGTTGCGATCGCGATTATTCCCCGTAGGTAAACGCACTGCGCGTGAGGGGTGCACGCGTCATGTTTGTCGCACTGCGCTGTCGGTGCACCGTGGTCTCCCCCCCGCTTTCGGCGGCCGAAAAGTCGTATGTACGATGATTTTCCAGCAACGGCCGCGCCGCCGGTCCGTGTGACGCCGTCACCGTCGTCGCGCGGGCGTTACGCAACAACGTGCGGTTCGCGGTGTTCGGCGGCCGGTAGGTAGCCTGCAGCGCTGCTTGCCTACAACTACGCGCACGCACGTACGTACACACACACATTAACATACTTGTGATCTGCTGCGCCCGTTTACGGTGTTGTACAATATACATATACGTTATTTTCACGATCACGTCGTCCTAGTCTCGGAGCATTGCGCGCAGGAGTCCACTTTCCGTTTGCTCGTTATCACGAGAGCACGCCCGTCACACCGTCGGCAGTCTCTACACACGTACACAAACACACACTCGCCCACACATACACCTCGTACGTATAATTAACACGGCCGACGACACGCGTTTTTATTATTTTATTTACACGTGCCTATAGTCAATTTTTTTATTTTGATTAATTTTTTTCGCCTCTCGTTTGTTTGTTTTTAAAGCTTTTTTTTTTTTTTATTTGCCCAACGATATTCAAATCTGCCTGTGGCACCTAACTGACACAATATTGTAGTGGCGGCACGGTTTAAAAAACCAAAATTTGCCCAGTACTACCGACAATCTAGTCAATATCAAATTTTTTCGTTTCGTCCGCGCGTCCGTTCGTTCCGTCGGTTTCCGCAGGCTCCAATTTACCGGGCGACAAAAACTATTCCATCACCATGGTCCGCCTCTTGTTGAATCCCCAACCGTCCAACTATTCGTATGTGTTCGACTTCGAGGAGAACTTCCATTACGAATGGACGCGGCAATGGATGACCGAAAACTGGACCAACGGGTTCTACTATTGCACCGTGTACGCGTTGCTGGTGTTCGGACTCCGGCGTTTGATGCGCGACCGCGCTGGCTTCCGGCTCAAAGGTCTGCTGATCCTGTGGAATACTATGCTAGCCACGTTCAGCGTGGTCGGGTTCGCACGGACGGCGCCAGAGCTGTTCCGGGTGCTCAACAAATACGGCTTGCACCATTCGGTGTGCGTCACCAGGTAAGCGATCTAACTTGTCGGCCACGTGCTCCGCACGTAGCACGTCTCCCGGGGTGACCGCCGACTCCTAGTCGCCACGTCTGACCCTCCCGTTAAACTCGGCAGACGTGAGCGCACGCGTGCGGAGAGGTCTCATTATTAATAATATGTCAGTTCACTGATAACGCGCTACCTGCCGGTATATGGTTCTCCACGGGTTTTTTTCGGGGGGAGGGGCAGTGAGTACATGGGTTATGGTAATTTTTTTGGCGTTTGACCACTCCTTGAACCACGACAGGCTCCTCCGTTGCGTTTAATCATTTCAACCGCACTTGAAAAATTGCCACTCTTCGATTTCGATTCACTGTGATGTACCTAAGCGGTGACTTTTTATTTTTATTTTTACTTTTAAAATGAAAAAATGAAAAAGTACACAATATTTGACCTTAAAGGTATTGACATACAGAAGCAGCTAGATATTATTATAAATTCCAGAAAATTTAGTCTATTGACATTTGTCATTTTTCTCGAGGTCTGATAGGTACCTAACACTTGAAAATGGCAGCCTTATGTGTATTTTTTCATCAGTATGTAGGTACCTAGACGATACGAGAAATTATTTTTCGGAAAATCTTGACGTTTTTCGGCGAGTCAAGTCTACCTACAAACAGTAATAGTATTAATACATAATTTTTGATAACCCATAATTATTAATTAAAAAAAAAATCGGTTTCTAGGCGTAGGAAATATCATCAATACAGTACCTATGTCCCAAAAATCTTCTATCACCCTAAATATTTTCCTTGAATACCTATTCATACTTATATCTAAATGTGTTTTTTTCATGATTAATTTACCTATCTATAAGATTAATTCAGTTTAATGGCATTAATTTAAAAAAATAGGTAGGTAATAGGTTTTTTTGGAAATTTTCAAGGCAGCTGCCTATTTTTTATTTTGTTTTTATTGTATTTTCTAAAATAATTCAAAAACAAAACAATTAAAATTTAGTGAATAGGTTAAGTTCTTTATTTTATGAGGGATGAGATTAATAATTATTATGTTAGCAACAAACATAATATAGGCACTAATCACTGTTATATAATATTTTGGAAATGTATTTTTTGAGAAAGTGAGTCCTAGATTACCCTGCCTTCTCGCTGGATATTCCACTGTTTTCTCCTGCTGGTTTTTAGTCCGATTTTCTGATGTTCAAGTCTAATAGCCTCTGTGAAATAATAACCTGATAGGTATTTGAATTGCACTGATTAAAATCACTTAGGTATAATATGATTGTTTAAATAGATTTATACAATAAATCATTTCTTTAATAAAACAATTCTGAATGAAGGTGCAGTTTACACAAGACAATATTACTTTCAAATTATAAATTTTATTATTGTTACAAAAAAAAATTATTTTTTACTTTAGGAAAAAAAATGTTCACATATTAAAAAAATATTTTCATTGAAATATTTGTTTATCTATATTAAAATTATCATAAAGTTTGAATTAAAAAAAAATATTTAAAGGTGTTTTCGTTAAATTTAGGGTAGTTTTTCTAAATTTGGAAAAAATATTGAGATTTTCAAAAAATTACCTGTTAAAAATACTAACTAGAGCAAAATTTTGATTCTATAAGTTACTGTTTGAAACTTTTGGACAAGTATTTTTATATGAAAATGTGTTCACAAAAAAAAGTGAACATCATTGTAAAAACCTTGGTAAAAACAATAGCTTTTCATTCTATTGAAGATTTAAGATCAAATGTAGGTAGATAGGTATAAATTTTAATAATTAATAATAATAATAATAATAATATTCTTTAATAATAAAAAAATTATAATACAGGTTATCATTTATCAGTTATCTTTAATACAATTTCTCAATAAATCTGATATCATAATAAAATTAATTATTTTATTTTTTTATTACTATACTTTAAAAATAATTTAACTTCTCTTGACGGCGCCTCTATGAGAGACTCAAAATTTGGTGCTATAGGAAATTCATCCCCCCCCAGTCTCCCCTAAATAATCCAATAATTACAAGGGAGATAAAAATATACTTTAAAGCCCCTGATAATTCTTTGAGGGTGCAACTGCCCCCTTGTGTCTTCTGTTGCTATATGTTCATTTTCTGATACTAAATTTTAATTTGGTAGTGGTACATAATAAAATATAAAAAGCTAATTAAAACAAAATATTGATTTCAATATTAGTTATATAATTTTTCTTAATAATATAATAATTAATGTAATATATTTTATTCCTATGTATAATATTACATACAATGTATAATACTTATAACAAAATGGAACTTTAATTATTGAATTGTATTGGAAACTCTCTTGTAAAGGGATTTTAAATAAAAAAAGTTTAAAGTAGGGTAAGGTAAGGTAAAGTAAAGTAAAGCAAAGATAAGTAATGTAAAGTATAGGTAAGAAAACTGGACGTAGGTACTTCGTACCACTGGTATTTTTCGCTACTTGGATTAGTTACTCTTGGTGGGCATGATGAATTGTAAAGAAACGATAAACAATTTTTTTAATAATTCGATTCTAAGCGAAGTGTTAATAATATAAAGAACAATAATAGTCATAATTTACAGCACACCCACTAAAAGAATTTGGCCTGAGGAGTGAAGAATATCCATAGTGCGGAGTATGTCTTGCCTACACTTTACTTTTTTTTGCTTTACTTTACTTTTTTTTGTCCAATAAATAAAGAAAACTAAAAAAATATTTAAGAAAAAAAAAATTTTTAGAAAAAAAGTCCAATTTTTTTTTCACATTTTCAAAATTTTCTTGCACCAAAATATTTCTAATATTATTGTCTCTATATACTTAAATTTTCTTAAAGTTTGTATTAAAAATAGATAAATTTCTAGTATTTTTGTCAAATTTTAGAGTATCTTTTTTCAAAAGAAAGTTGAGAAGTTCAAAAAGTTACTGGTTGAGACTTTTGGACAAGTATTCCCTTACAAAAATGTGTTTACTGAATAAAAAACATTATAAAAACACTAGATTTTTTGCTTCGATCAGAATCTAATGTATGTATACTTATGTAAACAAATATACTTAAATAAAAGTGTTGCCTGCTAAAATAATATTAATGTACCTAATTATCAAAGTATTAATGGATCTAGGAAAAAAATTTGTTTTATTTTTATGCTCTACTCAATTTCTATAGGTGTGGTATTATAATATCAGTCAATGTAATTTTGGTTGGATATCACATACAATAAGGATATATCTGCCTACATTTTAATTTTTATTATAGAATAAATTTGAGGCTATTAAGTTCTAAAAACTGTCTCAAAAATGTAATTAACTACAAATGTTAGCAATCAGTTAATAGCGCACAGAGATTGGTGATAAAACAAGCCCCCTGGTAGCTTAATGTTAGAGTAATCACCTAGCAAGCAAGAGGTCTGAGTTCAATTCCCGGTTTGGTGGCGAAAATTTTAATCCGGTTTCCGTGTTGCTAACACAAATATCTAAGTAAACAGACTTTATTAGGTACTAAAAAAATTATAATTAGGATTAGCCTTATAAACTTCAATAATGACAAATTGTACAGTATAAAAAGAAAAAGATAATAATACCATCAATGAAAAATTTATTCAAAAATGATGTATCAAATACAATTGTGGGAAAAGTGAAACTCATCAACTTAGTTCTTCACATTGAAATGAAAATAAAATAATTAATTTGGATTTTTTTTCTTGATAGTGAAATTTATTATAATCGGCTTCAATTTAAAATATCATCACTGAAGAGTAGGTAGGTACAAGTACAATTTGTAAACTTTGTTTTATTTTATATCTGTTTTTATGTGTACCTATTAGGTAGGTAGTTTTAAATAAAATATGAATTACAAGAAGTTTTTTTTAAATTTTTATTCTTATTTAATAAGTATTAACCTTTAACATTTTTTTTTTTTTATTTTCATTATTTATAATACATATATATTTTAATTGGGTTGCTACATCATGTTTTCTGAAAGTTGAGAGTAAAAGTCTTATGTTATTTTAAATAGATAGTTTGAATTATTAATTATTATTGACATTATTCAAAGATCAGAATTCAACATTGAATTCTCTTACAAAATGTCTTTAGAACCTTGTGTTTATTGGGCATTTAATTGTAGTTTTGATATTTTTACTTTTTTTTTTTTTGTAAATTTATCTATCAGTTGACGTGATATAAACTTCTTTATTAAACTTATAAGAATTCTGTTAAAATAATCAAAAATTTTAAATATATACATCAATACATCATTAACATAAAATTAACTGGTTTATTGAATATTACATTTTAACACACATTCAAATGTCAAGTATGTAATATAAGAATGAATATGATTAAAATATCTATGCATTAAACTTGGACTATTTTAAGCATATTATACAAAAGCGTACAAAAGTCATTAGCGGTAATCAATTTTAATTTATTTAGTTTAGTTAAATTTTATATTGAAGTAAAATGTAATTTGCCTTGGCGTTTTTTCGATTCAAACTAAATAAATATTTACATTTTTTGGTTATGCAACAAAACACATTGGTAATTATTTTATAATATTGTCACTGTATTTTATTTGAATTGTTGTGTAGGATTATTATATTCTGTAATATTTTGAATTAGTTTTTTTTTCATGGGTGTTTTATACCATTTCTTAAATTTTAAATTAATACTTATAACCTCGCTTATAACTAAGTAAAATAAATAAATAGGTAGGTAGGTACTTATTCAAACCAATGAGTTTTTGGATTGGAAACAATAATGAAATTGTTATGTAATGTGAAATAATTAACAATATGTTCTGTTAATTTTTTTTGTAAATTACCCATTAATGTATTCAATAAAAATATTTTTATTATGATTTAAATTTCCAAGTGATAGTGTTAACATGAAAAATATAATACTTTTGTAGTTTAATGTTGTTTAAAATAAATAATGAAAAATTATGAACATTCAGTTAGTTATTATTATTTTGGTACAAAATCTATTTTAATCAAAATTTAATGCATGCCATTAAGAAGTTCGATATTTTGATGATAAACAATAAGTAATTACTATTGCTAGTGAGTAATTATTATCATTATGGTTGATAATTAAAATATAGTAATTTTTTTTGGATGCATTGCTAGTAGCATTTAAATTTAACTAATTTTTCTTATAAAACACAGTATAAATTTATCAATATTTTTTTTTCTATATGTTATAAAGTGCTCAGACAATGATTACAATATGTTATTGCTATAAAATTTATTGTGACAAATTTAATGTCATTGAAATTTGCAATAATGTTTCATTATAATAATATTATAGTAGTGAAATAAGGAGTTATTCAAAGTCTTGATTAATAGAGAATAGTTATTCAAGTTTTATGTTTGATGGTTGTCATTTTAATATGTACTTATGCATTTTAATTTTCATGTTGATGTGTATTGTATACATTTATAATTGATGATATCAATGACAAATTTAAAATAAAATTACCATTTTATTATGTTAAAAGTAATTGATTAAATGTACCTAATACCTATAGTATTTTAGCTTAATTGATTACATGCATAAATAATATACTTCAAATTATTTTCTTAATGCTTTCATTTAACATGATTTATATTGTGAAATTTAGGCCAGTCAATCAGTTTATCATATCTTTCCCCACTACAAATATGCAATAAATAAATACATTAAGTAGTAATAGGACTAAAGTTGATCATTAATTCTACTACACTATCATGTAGTTCAGTGTGATACAAATTATATATTAGATTACACTTTTAAATAATTAAATTGAAATAACCGGAAATTTACATAAAATCACTGATAATATGTATTTAATAAATACTTACTTAAAGGTTTTTCTTATATTCTGAACGGAGTGAAGAAGCTAGTGTTTTTACAATAATCTTTATTTATTTTTTTCTGTAAGTATACACTTTTTTGTATTGAAATACTTATCCAAAATTCTCGACCAGCAACTTTTTGAAACTGTATTTGTCTCTAGTTGGTACTTTAGAGAGTTCATTTTGAATTTCTCAATTCTTCATTTTTATTTATTTATTTATTTATTTTTTTTTGGGGGGGAGAACTACTCAAAATTTGATAAAAAGACTCATTAACCATTATTTTTTGAATTTCTTTATGAAAATTTAAACATAGATAAACAATAATATAAGAAATATTTTGGCGCAAGAAAATTTTGAAAATATAAAAAAAAATTTGGACATTTTTCTAACACTTTTTTTTCTCATTAAATTTTTTTTTCCTATTCCTTATTAATTAGATTAAAAAAATCTCACCACAGACACTTCGCTCTTTGGGTCAGATACTCTTGGTGGGTGTGTTGAAAATGACGACTATTATTGTTCTTTATATTGTTAACTCCCTTCATTCAAAATCGTATTTGAAGTGATTTATTGTTTCTTTAAAATTGTACACTCATCAAGAGTGTCTAACCCGGAGTCTGACCTGAGGAGCAAAGCATAGTGCGAAGTATGTCTGGCTATTTTGTTTATACTTACTTTTTTTTTATACAAAATCAATAAATATTACAAACTAGATAATGTAATTACCTATTATTGTAGGTATAAAAAATTTTAAGTTTTAGTTTTCAGAAAATTAAATTAGGTACTTTAAATAGCATTCTTTAGTGTTAGTATTTGAATTTAATATTTGTTTTTATTTTGATTTAATAATTGTATTATTAAATTAATTGTTTAATAATAAAACAAAATAAAATGTTTAAAGATTAATACTCAATAATAAAATGCCGGACATTCTTTGCACGATGAGTGTACTTCTCACGACGGGTGGTATTCTCTTGATGGGCGTATTAAATTTTAAAGAAACGATAAATCATTTCTTCAGTAAAACGATTCTGAACAAAGGAAGTTAATAATATAAGAAAAAAATAATGTTTGAAAAATGTCCAAAAATTTTTTTCACATTTTCAAAATTTTCTTGTGCCAAAATCTTTTTTATAGAATTTTCTATCTATGTTTAAATTTTCATAAAATTCTGATCAAAAAATGATGGTTTTTGAGTCGTTTTTGTGAAATTTTGGGTAGTTTTTTT